>CM038679.1:480977632-481122713 GCA_021605205.1 Aegilops longissima | reverse complement strand
GGGTATCCTTTTTGATCATATAAATAAATAAATAGCGAGAGGCCACTGTCGGGTCACTTTGTTCTCATTCAAAGGCGTCGAGCAAATTGCAGTCCAACAGCAAACTATGTCATCAAATTCAAGTTTAGCAGCCAAATATGAGTACAACTAAACAACAATGTCATCATGTTTTAGTTGTCATACAATCACCAAACACAAATCAGCATACATAACAAGTGATGTTCTCACAGCAAAATACTAAACAACATGTTCATCGGGTTTCAGTTCTCATAACAAACACAATTTCACATAGTAAATTAAAAAGCGTCTTCGACGAGGCAAATCGACAAAAGTAATGTTCACCATCCATGCGCAAGCGTCAACATCTTAGCCATGTGTATCGATCGAGTCGTAATTCCCCGCGGTGTCATCTTCTTCTTAGTCCTCAACGTCCTCAAGCGTTGGCTTCTTCTTGATCAACTCTTGTATGTCCACAACCGACGAGGCAATCTTTTACGCGGCGTCATTGGCGTGATGGTTCTCAAAGATATTAGGAACATCGTGTTATCTTGTACATCGGGGGCGATTAAGCATCATCTTGTTGTGCAACTTCATTAAGCGAATTCCTCTGCTCAAACCTTTGCAATACTCTCCGATCATGCGCTCGTGCAAATGTGTCTTCCAAGAAAAATATCGGTGTTGCTTGATCCGATGCGCCGCCTTGACATTGATGGATTTGAAATAATCATCAGCTCTGGGTTTGGAATCACGGAAAGCAGGTTATACCAGCATGACTGCAGAACCACACACGATGATCCTCGGCTGGAGATATACTTCAACTAAACAATATCTGTTATGTTAGCATACATTTCAGTTGTCTCTTTGTCATACGTATTACGTGCTCATGATGGCACTATTTTTTGTCTTCACCTTCGTCTCGTGCAAAGGGTGTTGTAGCGCACATCTCCAACAACGCAAGATTCATAATGTCTTACCCGAGTATCGGGACCCATTGCTAGTGAGTAAAGGGCATCATCAACTGCCTGCCCATCCTCCGCATCTTCTTAACCTATGGTTAGAAAATAGATAAGCTGATCATCTTATGTACTCAATATATTAAAAAACTGATAGTGCACTTCAAAAGCTTACATGGTTCTTGAACCATTTCATAAATCGTGCCATAACCGGTTTGTCAATGTTTCTTGGATTTTGCGGCGGTAACTCCTCTTTGTAGATGTTGCACAACATAGTGATCGTGTCAAACATCTAAATATATAAGAATGTCTGCAAGCTTAGTAGATTACGATGTATAAGCTGCGATCTGCACTTACTTGATATAGGGTAGTATCTCGGGACGGTTATTCAACACATACCAAACCATTTTGTCCAAATCTTTAGGTTTGTCCTCTTGTCGACTCTTCCACTGTAACTTTCGAGCGGAATAATCGAAAACATTGAGCCGGGATTGTCTTCACCCACCTCTTTGCTAAGCTGATCAGCTATTTCAATATATTTTGAGCAAAATGTCAGCAACACAGCAGCAATGTAGGCCTCTGCAATGGAACCCTCGGGTCTAGCTCTATTCCTAACATAGCCCTTGAAAGTGCCTAGCCGCCTTTCAATAGGGTACATCCACCATATTGTCTTGGACCTCTAAGTAGTGCCTCATCGGTAGATGAACACCAAATGCACCATCACATCAAAGAAGGTTGGAGGATATATCATCTCAAGGTCGCATAGGATAGTTGGTATCTTGTCTCTAAGGCGCTCCAAAGCATCTATCACGATATTCCCTCTTGAGAGTTCCACGAAGAATTGTCCCAACTCTACAATTGCTCGGGGAACTCTACAAGCTGCTGAAGTTCCACGAAGATATTCCTACACCGCAAATCCTTTACGATACCCTGGTGTGTCAAATCAATCCTAGATTTTAAGGTATCTTTCGTCTTGCCATCAATATT
Source organism: Aegilops longissima (assembly GCA_021605205.1). NCBI lineage: Eukaryota > Viridiplantae > Streptophyta > Magnoliopsida > Poales > Poaceae > Aegilops > Aegilops longissima. The sequence goes on along the minus strand of CM038679.1, from coordinate 481,120,773 downwards.
AAGAAGTGTGCCGATAATGTTGTCACATATATTTTTCTCGATGTGCATCACATCAAGATTATCTGCATGATCAGAATCTTTCCAATACTCCAAGTCCCACAAAGGTGGACTGCGGGTAAACAATAATCTCTCTTCTACCTGCCACGCTTCCTTTCCCTTCTACCATTACGGGATGGTTTCACGGTGTAATATGCTGACCTTCTCTAATTCCACTTGCAAATCATCGGCGGTGATCCTCTTTGGCGCATCACGGTTTTCATGCTTTGCATTGAACACATGTCTTGGTATTTTCTAGGATGCGGCTTGTCCTTGGCAAGAAGCGGCGGTGTCAATGTAACAAATCTTGCTAAGTATTGCGTATGATGTTGATTCCTATCTGGCGAACACATGCATTGTAACCATGTGTCGTTCATACGACATAGTGCCCAAAGCGGATAATCATGGATGCACCAAATTATAACAGCACACGAAAGAAATCATTTGGTGGGCTGCTATATCGATCTCAGTGAGAACACTCTTCCATAGTTGTTGAAGTTCCTCCACAAGATGCTCCATGAACAAATCAAATCCTTTCCGGGACTTTTGGACTGGGATGAGCAAAACCATCATGTAGTTTGATTCTTTGGTGCGAGACATTTGGAGGCATGTTGTAAGGATAACAAGCTTGGCCACATGCTATATGTAGCGCTCTCGTGGCAAATGGGTTAAATCCATACGAAGCTAAGCCAAGTCTAATGTTTCTCGGGTCGTGACAAACTCTTTGTGTTTATCATTGAAGCTTTTCCACTCACTACCATGAGATGGATGGCTCATTACATTCGATCTCTGTACTCTGGTTCCTAGAATGCCATAGTACATCCTCTCTTGTTTGACATCATGAAACAACCTCGCAATCTTGATGTAATTGGAAAATGTCGAGAACATTATGAGGAATCCTCTTCACAGCATCGCCATCTTTCCATCTCGATGATTTGCATTTGGGCATTCACTTAAGTTGGCATAATCCTTAGGAGCAGAACACAATTATTCTTACAAACATGGATCATATCATATCCAATTCCAAGCTGCCGAAGGAAATTCTTCATTTCTTGTAGGTGTGTGGCAGCTCGGGCCTTATCTGGGAAAGATTTGCGGAAAGCACCAACATCGCATCGAATGATTTGTTGGTCATCCACTCAGATGTCTTCACCGAAGAAAGGTGACCATAGCTGAGAATCTTGACAGCTTATTTCACAGGGTGGCAACAACGTTGCATTGTTCCAACATGCGGGCCCACGTTTTTCTTTTGCGGTGAAAGTTCACGGAATGCACGAGCATTTAGTAGCATTATTCAATGTTGGTCAAACTCACGGCTCGGCACCACCTCCTCCTCCTCCTCTTCCACAGAGCATCGAGGCGAGATCAAGATGTTGATATCTGCTTCCACGTAGTCAATAACATTGACATTCACAGCTTCACCATGATGAACCCACCTAGTATATGTGACCGACATCCCATACAAGTGTAGATGATTTTGCACAGTTGGTTGAGGTCTTGTAACTGAATTCATACAACTACTACGGGTAGAGCACATCTCGATTTGGGACCACCGTACTCAGCTACGATAAAGTTCATGAAGTTTTCAACCCCTTGACATATCAGCGGAGAATCTTGACGAAGTTATCAAGTCATGTGCATCATTGAACATACAAATTAGTTCTTCTACTAGATATTACGGGAACAAAATATATGCTTTTTTATGAAGTCCAGAAAAAAATACCTAGGTCGATGTCTAAAGCTATGGCAAGATATTTGGACGAGCAGATCTAAGTAACGAAATATATGTAAAGCGAATTCAGCAAACAAATTTGAGTGCAAAATTATGGCAGGATGTTTCAGCAGTCAATGAGGCCGAGCACACAGCCATCGAACTATCGAAGGCCATCGCAGCAACAAAGATCAAGTATAAAGCGGTGTAGAGATATTTCACCTAAAAGATTGGCTACTAGACCATGGCAATCGTCACAATAAATATATGGCAGGATATTTTAGCAACTAATCGGCCTTGGCACGCCATCTTAGCTAAGCAGATTGAGTGCGAGCAGGAAAGGAAGCTTCTTAAGCGAGATCATATTGACGATAAACTACTTGGCAAACCTTTGAGATTAACGGCGTCTATCGGCTAACATTCAGCACTACACGGCATGAGCGGGGCCTCGATCTAGAATGTGCGTGCAGTGGGAGAAAGCTGACCGCCGTGCGTCTCCACCTGACGTGGCCAGCGGTGGCGGCGCTGACCGCCGTCGCCTCCACAAGAATGTAGCGGAGGTGGCGGTAGCGGCTGAAGGCGACAGTCTATGAGGCGTCTTGTGGGGCGAGAGGATCGCCGAACTGCAGGGCGGCGTATCGGCCCGGGAGAAGCGGCTTTAGCGGGCGAATGGAGTGGAGGGGGACGGGGGAGGGTTTGGGTAATATTATTTGCTAGTTGGCGAAGGCGGTTGAATCGGTTGGGGAATTTTTGGGTGTGGGGGAAGGATTTTGGCGCGGTGGGCGGTGGGAGTTTGGCGCATGGTCGGTTTCTCCAAGTGCAATCCCGCTTGTCAGTGAAGAGGCAAGCCGAAGCGCGTTCCGTTTGCGTGAGCTGTGCGAGGACCGAGCGTATGTGGGGTGCAATCACGACCCATGACAGAAGTCTTGTGAGTGTACCGCCTTTTTCCTTTTAAACTAGGTGCTTCGCCCCTCAAAAAAAATTGTTGCTTGCGCCATCCATCGATACTACTACTAGTAATCCGGTAATCCCGACTAAAGCAGTAGCGACCGGGTCTTTTCCATGCGATATCTTTGGGAGGTTGGCTTAGTTGGGTTTTTAGGGCGAGTAATGCTACACCTCGTAATCGATTCACGTAATTAACGTAATTTGAAACATGTGAGCTGTTGATTGTAGATTGGGGGGGAGGGCCCACCACCATGAAAATCAAGGGAGGAGAGAGAGGCAATTCGTTAACCCTTTCGTGAGTTCCGTAGATGTAGAAAGATGTGAAATGCGTGAATGTGTGGCGGACGTACTATTGGAGTGCCTAAGATAATTTGTGTATGTATAGACCCTATGTGTTTATTTTACTTCGCATGTTAGATTTGTCTCGGTTCAATAAAAGCGAGTTGGTGATGATGGTGTGCTGTCATCACTGCAATATAGGTCGTTCGATCTATATCTAACAGATTGGAAGGAAACTATGACAATTTTCCGCCTCCTCTCCACATTTGCAGATAAGGCTTTCCCTCGTTCATCCTTTTCTCCCACAAGATCTTGATCTTCCGTGCAACCTGCGGGCATCTTGCTAATACTCCTACAATATGTATATTATTGTGAAAGCTCATATACACCGGCGAGATTAATGCAAACACGACAGATTTTCATTACATTTGAACTTTTATAGGAAAGAAAAATAAAAAACCCAACCTAAACCTATTCTCGGTGGCGACCGGCGTCCTACATCTGCGATCTCTATATGCAGGCGGGGTTCAAGACCCGTGAAGTGAAGGTGCGGTCTCAGCGAGGAAAAGTAGAACACGAGATCGGACCGACCAGTTGGAACACCATGCCCTCCCACCTCCATGCCCTACTCATCCTCGGAGAGTCCCGACCTCGGCGGTGCTAGGCGTTGGGCGGCGGCAAGTAGGGCCAGCGTGGTGGCGGTGCTCCGTCGTCGGCCGCCAGCGTGGCCACCGCTTGTCTTGATCGCGTCGCGTCCGGCTACGCCCGCTATAAGCGTCGCGAGGCGACTTGGCGCGGCGGCGACCTCGAGCTTCATCGAGACAAGCTCTCCGCGGCGTTCGCGCAGGGTCATAAGCGGATGTGGTGCGGTAGGAGGGCGATACGCTATGGTGTGGAGGTTAGCTGGGTGTTGCCACTTTAAGTAGCACATTCGGTGAGAATAGCGTCGGGTGTGTCATTAAGTCACGAGTTGGTTCCTCGGGCACCGAGCCTCTTATGACGACATCTGAGCAGGCGGCATGAATCACGGGCAGCTGCGCGGCTGGGAGGCGCATACCAGCGTGACAGCGTGAGGGCGAGGGTTTTGGTGTGCGGGGTAGTCGGTGTGGTCATGGCAATGTTGGAGATGCCCTTTGCTCACATGCGATCCGCATGTCATTGAAAAAGCAAAGGCGACCTGCATGGTCTCAGGTCCGGAGGATCACGATTGGCCATGCTACACCACTCCATGAGCAGCGTCGCGGCGCCCGTGCATCCTCGGCCAGCTGGGTGTTGGGGTGTGTTTGCATTGTGGCCAAAGTACACCTTACCAAAATTTTGGTCATGACCCAAAGATTGGTCTTTGTTTGGATGGTTGCCATTTTTTGGCATGCCAATGAACTCTAGCCAACTCTAGTTCATTTTTCTTGTCGATGTCGGCCAAATCATGGGCAACCAATACCTCAACCAAAATTTTAGTCATGACCCAAAGATTGGTCTTTGTTTGGATGGTTGCCATTTCTTTGGCATGCCAATGAACTCTAGCCAACTCTAGTTCATTTTCTTGCCAATGTCGGCCAAATCATGGGCAACCAATACCTCAACAAAATTTTGGCTACCCAATGCTTTGATGGGGCAACCTTGGGCACAAACCAAACATACCGTTGGTGCGTGCCACAACACCAACGCATACCCTCGGCCTGGAAACCGACCGTGTCTAGCAGCGATATGGCGTGTAAGCTCACCTTGATCGCCGTGTCGAGGCGGTGTTGGAGCTGCGCCCGTTGTTGGCTAACGACCCACATGAGCGGTTGTCGGTGATGAGGAGGTCGTGGGCCAGCTCCTCCATTGGACTAGTCTGCGCTACATCGTCCGGCAGGTGTGCCCCACATGTCGGTTTCCTGTTTTCCGGCCATATTAGGCGTCGATGCTCCGCATTGCGCATTAGGCCTTTCACTATGTAGGCCAAGCGAGACAACTTATTGTTTATTTGAGCCGTTCAAGTATAATCATGTGGCGTTTGCTTATTTCTCATTCCTCTCCAACCCTCTTCTCCGTCGATCATGTAAGCCTCCGTCGATTCCATCGTCCGCATGCCTCATTTGAACATTCCGCTTAAGTATCATTAGCATGTACCCACCCATTTCTCTTTCAATACATCTCCGGACCCGAGATGAAATCGAGAAGGAGCAGTGAAACACGTGATACCTAAAGCGGACTCAAAATTGAACCGGTGATCATAACATCCATAAATCATATATAAAGGGTATTCAATGTTCGTTTCGTTTTTCAACGTACAATATACTCCCTCCGATCCTTTCTAGTTTACATATAAGTTTTATGTGTAGTCAAAGTATCTCTACTTTGATAAAAAAAGGTATCAACATTCAACAACGCCAAATCAATATTGTTAGATTCGTACGTACACCTAAATTTGTACTCGAGATGGTTTCCAATTTGACTATTGACAAGATTAATAGTACATGAGATGTATAATGTGAAAATTATATCATTGGAAACTCCTTTCACATATGAATTTGACCGTATGCTTTGTGTAAGTTGCATGTCATATATTATTACTCTAACATTTGGTCAAAGTTAGCCTCGAAAAATGCATTAGACCCTGTATGCTTTGTGTAAGTTGCATGTCATATATTATTACTCTAACATCTGTGTAAGTTGCATGTCATATATTATTACTCTAACATTTGGTCAAAGTAGTATAGTGGAAGTGGATCCTCGGCGTAGGTATCCCTGCCTTACCGTCCCTTCAGGTCACTTCTTGGCGGACCCCGCTTGCTAGGCCCGCATGTCGGTTACTCAATGGGTTCGTCACGTCGAGGATCCTCATCGTAGTATACTCCCTCTCATTTTATTTACTCCGCATAAAGCGGAGGGTGGTGGTATCATAAATAGCCAGGCGGGGAGGGAGGGGCGTCGGTTTGCTCTCAGCTGCGGTCCCACAAGTGGCCACGCAAGAGAGCGCGTTCCATTCAGTGGCGGCGTGGAGGCCAGCGTGCGGGCTGCAGCATAAGCGCGACAAAGTGATGTCTGTCAAAACCGATTGACGGTCGTCACGGAACCACTATTCACACGAACCTTCATTTGCTCGGCCTCGCCAGACCACTGCCCTAAAACCACCAAATCTCAGCTCATTCCCCCACCTTCGATCCCCTAGCCCGCATCAGCGTCCCTAGTTAGCGGAAAGCCATGGTGCGCGCAAGATCACTTACTACAAGATCTTGACACGGGCGCGGCGTAGAAATAGCGGCGGCGGTCGGTGCCACAGACCTCCGTTCCCAAGCTACGCTTTGCGGCGGGCCAATCCCGAGTTCTGGGCCAAGCTATGAGGAGGAGAAGTCGATCAATATTCATGGCGGAGGTCGCGAAGATCCTGATGGGTATGAGGCGATGGGCGTCGACTTCATGCGGCGTCGAGTCCACCATGGTGCGGGCGTACAGCGGTTCAACATGGCGATACTAAAGGAGGACGGGAGGCGGAGGCTCAACTCTCGCGGGCGCGCGCATGCCGCTGCCATTGAGGCTCTCCTGCGGCGGAACCGGATGTCGTGGATGTGAGCCGGGCGGAGGCTCAACTTGAGGCGGGCGGCGCGGATCCCGCTGCCATCGAGGCCCTCTGTGGCGGAACGGACGTCTGGACTTGAACAGGCGGTAGAGGCTCGACTCGGCCAGAAGAGCGGATGCCGCTCTCGCCGGCGCCCTCTGCAGGCGGAACTGGCATACACGGACTTGAACCAGGTGGTGGAGGCTCGACTTGGGCGGGCAGCGCAAATGCCGCTGCCATCGAGGCCCTCCTGCGGCGGAACCCGAGCGTCCTCGACTTGAACGGGTTGTGCTCTCGTCCGTGCAGGCGCCCGCATGCTCCGCTTGAGCAGTAGGCTGGAGGCCGAGGACAACCACGGTCGCGGAGACACCGCGTCGGCAGCGCCCGGCGGTTCGCGCCGGCAGCCAAAGGCAGCGAGTCGTCTCTTTCGTGGCGATGATAGTTTTTCTTTATGTTGTTGTTTTTATGGATCTTTTGCTGTGTACAAACATATATTTGTTATGCAAGTCGCTGACTTGGGTTGATCTACCATTTCAGACGGTTGGATGAATATCCTCGTCTCCTAACCCTTCTTTCCTTCTTCCTCACCTCTTCTTCTTCCCCAACAGACCACCGCTTGCAGGCGTCACGGATACTCCCCAACATGCGGTTGGATAAACATACTCTATGAACAAAAATTATGTGTCAGCGATAGGATGGCTGAGTTTGGTTTGTTCACATGCGATATGAAGTGTCGATGAGGTGTGTTCCTTGGTTGGGTTTTGGCGTCAGGGAGGCGACTACTGTGAGGTGCGGTGCGACATGGCGTCTGAGGAAGCGACCGTGTAGGGTGCATTGCGACATGACGACCATCATAAGTGTACCTCCTTCTCATTTGAAAACTTTAGGCAAGCTTGGCAAAAATGTGTGGCCAAGTTTGGCAATGCAAGGCCTAGACCCAAACAGGATAAGTACGTACATACTAGGAGTACTAGTGTTAAAAAAGAAAGGCGGGGTTTTCCTTCGCGGGATTTAATCGATACAAATCCTCATTTCACGTGTCAATTAATGCGTATTGTTTTCTCCAAAGACCAAAGAGCTAGCCATCTCGCTCCTCATCGCTTGATTAATGCAACGCCATGCAAACCAACCTTCTCACTTCCGCATGCATGCAGGGGATATTAATGTCCTTGGTTGCTAAACCCATCAATGTTGCCTCGATTAGTGTTAGTGGCCCTTTGCAAATTGTAATTTTATATACTGGCCTTGTGTACACAAAAAATGGAGGTAGTAACTATATTTGACTTCCTTCCCCATTGCGGTGACGTCGACGATATCTTTTTTTTGGTGGTTTGGCGAAGTGCGTTCGATGGAGAACACCATTGAGGGAGACCACGGTAAGTCGTTCGCAAGTGCCGTGATATGGGACACCTCGGAAACGACCTTTCACAGTGCCAAAGAACTCACAAGGAGCAGCAACAAACTCACTCGAAACTTGTTTCAACAAACTTTGTTTCTCTCAAGTGGCAAGGACAAGAGGAAACACTCTCAGATAAATTGCAGCGGATAACTAGCTTGGTTTACAAGGATGCAACCCAAACCATGAAGCTTGTGAACCTATGAAGAATCACAAGAGGGAACCACAAGGATCCTATATGAATTGAGGACAGGCCCTCCAATCCACACATACAAGCTAACACTCAACGATACTAGTGCTCACTGACACAACACAACCTCACCGTGTCGACAAACATAAACTCAGAAATCTCATCCCCCTCACATGGAACAGCTGGGAGTATTTATACTAGAAGAACCCACTAGTTATGTGTGAAAACAAATCAAAATGAAGGGTAAATTCGTGATCCCCAAGCTGTAGCGAGGAGCAAACTTGTTGAGCCTCGCGATGTAATAAATTCAGGACAGCTTGCATGGAAACTTGCACAACTTTGACTCAAGACCTCAAATGATGCACCGTTTTTTGAATGAAAGATGACTTCAAAGACCATCTTTTCCAGCCTCTATAAAGTGCTAGAGACTTCGAGAATTAATTAGGTTTAGGTGGGAAGTTGCAGCTGGAAATCTGATGTGTCATTTCTCCCAAAATAGGCAAAGCTTCCCAACTAAGATAATGGTTTTGCCCTTGTCTTCCTTTGGATGCTCTAATGGTTCAGCATTTGTGCTAGCATTAACCTCACTCTTGGATTCCTTGGTCATGATCTGGTCCACATCATCCTCCTTCCTTCAAACAAAACAGTCCTCGGTTTTGAGGTATTATTTTAGGCTTCTTCACTTGTGGGAATTGCTCAACCTTGAGTACTTGATCCACCATAGGTTCCAAGACATGGTTCACTCCTTGATGCATGAAAGAATACTTGTTAGACCTCCCATGGTGAGTAGCATCATGATCAAACTGCCACGGACTTCCCAAAAGAAGATGACAAGCTTGCATTGGCACCACATCACATACCACTTTGTCCACATAAGTTCCCATGAAAATTGCACCCTAGAATGATCGTAATCTTCAGCTTACCAACACCATTCAGCCACTTCACATAATATGGCTGGGGCTGCCTCCATGTTGATATCCCAAGAGCATGCACAAGATCACTACTAATGATGTTGTTGTAGCTGCCTCCATCGATGACCACCTTGCAGTTTTGTCCTTGATCTTGCAAATGGATTGGAACACATTTTGTCGCTGGCCCTTCTCAACAATAGGAGCATCATCATGAGCCACTTTGCGAACCATGAGATTAACACCATCTCCTCCATCTGAACTCGGAGGTGCTCACGGTCTCAAAAGTACAATAATTTGCATCTTTCTTCTCAGATTCAGATTTGTCACTTGAGTCATCGGTGACATAAGATCATTTGTGAGTAAAACCTTCTTGATTAGGGCAATCCTTCTTGAAGTGACCTCTACTCTTGCATGTATGGCCTTGAATATTACTAATGCGAGTGGCATGAGTATTGGAAGATTAAACCTTTGATGCATTAGCTTCTTTTGTAGTCATCTTGTTGTGTGAGCGAAAATCTGCAGCAACATTTCCGTCTACTTCTCGCTGAACTGAACCTCTCCAAGTGCTTGTGTATAGGTTTGGCTGCGATTTTGGCGACGCTTCAGCTGCTGCTCTACACGAATAGCTTGATGCACAAGTTCTTGCAAATCTTGATATGTAATCATATCTATTCTTTCTTGCACATCTTCATTCAGTCCATGAAAGAATCTTGACATTGTGGCCTCCTCTGGCTCATTCACAGTTGTCCTAATCATCAAAATCTCCATCTCTTTATAGTACTTGTCAACACTAGAATTACCTTGGCACAACCTTTGGAGTCGATTGTACAAGGTTCTTGTGAAATGTTCAGGAACAAACCGTCTCCGCAACAGATTTTTCATTTGCACCCATGTCTCTGGACAACCTCCCGGATGACACAATTGGTTCCACCAAATCAAAGCATATCCATAAACTCAATGGATGCATATTGTACCTTCTTCTCCTTCGTATAGTGGTGGCTGTCAAAAATCTGATCCACATGCATCTCCACTCCAAATAATCATCGGGCTCGGTTTTCCCATTGAGCGATGGTATGGTAAGTTGAATTTACCAATCCCATCATCTTCATGGTCACGATGAACACGCCCATGACCTCTTCCTCCCATGGCAAAGCCTTCTTGGCCTTCTCATGACGACCATGATGAACACGTCGTGGTCGAGGCTCGTAGTAGTTTCGAGCATCATCGGATGGTCACTCCAATGCTCCCATGGTGGTCTGCTGTATGGGGAGTTGTCGATGTCCACCCCGTGCAGCAAGCCCATCTCGTGGTGGCGACGGTGGCTCCCAAGTAGCACCTCGCTGGTCGTAGCGAGCACGCCGAGGTGGTGCAGCGTAGTAGCTATGAGCATCACCCGAGTAGACGTGGTTGTGCTCTCCATGCCTCTCCTCAAGGTGGCGTTGGCCCTGCTGTTCTGGGATTTATCGATGTCGACCCCGTGCAGCAAGCCTATCTCGACGGAGTTCCTCGGTGAGGGAGTCGATTCTCCGGCAAAGGTTGGTCTCCACGCCCAATATGCGCCTCTCCACCTTGTTCAACACATACTCTCGTGTATCCTCCAATGCCAACACATAGTGTAGGACCTTGAAGTATGCCTAGAGGGGTGATTAGACTACTTGACCAATTAAAAACTTAGCATTTTCGGTTTTAGAGTTTGATTCTAGCTATCTTAGGACAAGTCAAGCAATCATCACACAATTCAAGCAAGCATGCAAAGAGTATATTGGCAGCGGAAATTAAAGCATGCAAGTTGCAAGAAAGTAAAGGGAAGGGTTTGGAGGATTCAAGCGCAATTGGAACACGGATGTTTTTGGCGTGGTTCCGATAGGTGGTGCTATCGTACCTCCACGTTGATGGAGACTTCAACCCACGAAGGGTAGCAGTTCTTGTGACTCCACGGAGGACTCCTCCCACGAAGGGTCCACAGTAGCAACCTTGTCTATCCCACCATGGCCGTCGCCCACGAATGACTTGCCTCACTAGCGGTAGATCTTCACAGTAAGCGATCTCCTTGCCCTTACAAACTCCTTGGTTCAACTCCACAATCTTGTTGGAGGCTCCCAAGTGACACCTAGCCAATCTAGGAGACACCACTCTCCAAGAAGTAACAAATGGTGTGTTGATGATGAACTCCTTGCTCTTGTGCTTCAAATGATAGTCTCCCCAACACTCAACTCTCTCTCATAGGATTTGGATCTGGTAGAAAGAAGATTTGAGTGGAAAGCAAGTTGAGGAAGGCTACAGATCAAGATTCATATGGTAGGAATGGAATATCTTGGCCTCAACACATGAGTAGGTGGTTCTCTCTCAGAAATGGTAAGTTGAAAGTGTAGGTTTAGTCTGATGGCTCTCTCCACGAATGAAGAGGAGGTGGAGGGGTATATATAGCCTCCACACAGAATCTAACCGTTACACACAATTTACCAATCTCGGTGGGACCGAATCAACAAACTCGGTCGGACCGATTTTAGTAAACCTAGTGACCGTTAGGGTTTTGATTGGGGTGACATGCATCTCGGTAGGACCGATATGGTTAGGGTTAGGGCATAACGTAATCTCGGTGAGACCGATTACACAAACTCGATGAGACCGATTTTGGTAATTAGCTAACGGAGAGTTGGTCGGAGTAAACTCGGTGGGACGATTTGCTCTTTTCGGTGAGACGAAATGTTACAAAAGGGAAGCAGAGAGTTTACATAGCAATCTCGGTGGGACCGATCCGCTCTTTCGGTGAGACCGAAAAGTCACGAAAAGAAGCAGAGAGATTACAATCCCATCTCGGTGAGACCGAGATCCCTATCGATAGAACCGATTTGCCTAGGGTTGGTGGCGATGGCTATGACATATGGAATCGGTGGCACGGATTGGAAGAATCGGTGAGACCAATTTTGGCTTTAGGTTTAGGTCATATGTGGATGTGAGAAAGTAGGCTGAGGGTTTTGGAGCATATCACTAAGCACATGAAGCAAGAGGCTCATTAAGCAACACCTCATCCCTCCTTGATAGTATTGGCTTTTCCTATAGACTCAATGTGATCTTGAATCACTAAAATATAAAATGAAGAGTCTTGAGCTTTTGAGCTTGAGCCAATCCTTTGTCATTAGCATTTTGAGGATCCACTTTCATCATCCATGCCATGCATTCATTGAGCTTTCCTGAAATGTTCATCTTGGAATAGCATTAGCTCAATGAGCTATATGTTGTTATGAATTACCAAAACCACCTAGGGATAGTTGCACTTTCAATCTCCCCTTTTGGTAATTGATGACAACATATAGATCAAAACTTCGACAAATGATAATAAGATTAAAAAACATAAATAAGCTTTGAGAAGTATGTGATAAGCAAGAGATCCCCCTAAAGTTGTGCATAGTTTAGGGTTTGCTTTGGACTGCAAATGCACAAGGAATTAGGCTCATGGGTTACTCTTCCATGTCACATACATCTTGGTGGAGCGCTCAAAATGATACTAAATGAATACATGCACTCATCACCAAGCACAGTGAATGATCACATAGGATACATAAGATAATATCATCAAACATGCATAAGTGTAGCTTATGATCAAACACATGATCATCAATGTCTCACAAACATAGTATATCAAACAACCAAAAGCAAACAAGTTTGAAAAACCACAACCACCAAAACAAGAGAGAACAAAAGCAACACTCTCTCTCTCTCTCGAAGCCTATGATCTATACATTTTTCTCCCCCTTTGGCAACAAGTTACCAAAAGTTCATAGAAAATGCATAGTGCTAGATCGACTCTCGGGCTTGATCTTGGTGGTGGAGTCAGATAAAGCCAAGGGAAAGCTTGAGTTGAAGTAGATGGAGCTGGAGCTGATGTAGAGTCTTTGGAGCTGGTGGCACTAAGGCTGTAGCTGGTGCAGATGAAGTTGCTCTGGTGTCGAGGCTTGCACGTGATGACCTCTGGGCTCTAGGCACTCTGGCAAATGCATCAGTTGTTGTTTGCCCTTCCTCTCCTGCATGTCATCTTGTAGTTCCTCCTTTGTAGTCTGAATCTCGATTACTTTCACATCTAAGTTATAGAACTTTTGTTCTATGATTCTCTCAAGCTCTCTAATTTTGAGTGAGGTGGCCAATCCCTTCTCAATCCTCGGGGTTGATGCTATTAAGTATCCGAGCTGCTCCTGCTTGTTCTTTAAGAAATAATCAGATGCCTCCTCTTGAGTTGGCATCTGGCAGCCTTCTCCTTCCTTGCCTTCTCCTTCTTCTCTTGTGCAGGCGGCGATGGATCATTCTCATTCATGACAACCTCATTGTCCTCAAAGTCTGGATAAATTGGAAAATGTTCCTTATCCAATAGATATTTGCATGTGCCCATCTTTGAGTTAATCAACTCTTGGATCGAGGGCATATCCACAACTTCTTTTACGATCATTGCAGTCCTCTTAATGGTTTCAACCATAAGGCTCATGACTTTGAATTTCTGTGGCACATCAAACAAATGCAACATGTTGATTGCATGCCCTCTGATCATGTTGTGGTCACGGACTTTGGCGATGGGGTATGCCTTAAGATGGTATAGATAGTTGGCAGCCACAGCGGAAGGAAGTGGACTGATCCAAACTTATGTGTCTCAATGGTTTTGTGCAGGATCTCCTTGTACATGTGTGCATGGTATTGTGGTCCATTTTCTTCTTGGCATATACATCAAGGTCATCTTCATTCTCCTTTGGGGCATTTATCAGCTTTGCCCCTCCTCAGCATTGGTGGTACCTTGTACCTTGAGACATCCACACTATCCTGCCATCTAGATAAAAGTGTCTTTGTGGAGTAGAAGCGCATGATAAGTTCATCATTCCGGTGGGTGAGCTTTTGCCCAACAAAGTCTGCAACTCCATGACAACAAAACTGTCTTGCACTCCGAGGATAGTGCTCTACATTTTCCTTCATGTAGGTCGGTCGACCCACCTCATGTCACACACTATGGGCTTCTTATCCAGTGAGCAGTCTCATAAAAGTCTGTTGTTCCTTGGTGTGGAACACTGTAGTCCCAGCAGTTCTTCTTCTTGTGGCATATGGATCATCATCCTCCATAGCCTCAACCCATTGTCTCTTGATCTTCATATCCTCGGCCACAGGATGGGCATCATTGTGGTGCAGTATCTTTGGCTTGAGCTTCCTCAAAACTTGTCCTTCTTCATCTTCTTCTTACGCAACCTCATGCTTTGGGGCCTTGTTCTTCTCGATGGTGGAATACTCCTGGTATTCCTCTTTGGTCTGAACTTGGCCTTGGGGGCAGCTTTGGGTGCTTCCTTGGGCTTAGATGTGGCAGCCCCGATCTTATAGCATCACCCATAAGCTTGGGTGCCTTTGGTCTTGGTGTAGCTATCTCTTCTTCCTCTTCCATCATGGAAGGCTTCCCAATAACTCATTGTGGTCTTCTTGACCCTCTCTTTCCTTTTCTTCCCTTGACGGTGGCTCTTTGGGATCAGGCTTTTCAGGAATTTGAGTTGATGCTCTGGCTTTTGGCATAGGTGTCCCCTTGGCAGGAACCTTCTAATTGAGTCCAGGTTTTGAGCTATGTCTTTGAGCCATACTCCTTTTTGAGCACAACCTTCTTGGAGGTTGATTCATCCTCTTCTACCCTATAATCCTCATCTTCTGAATCTGAGGTTTTCTTCTTCCTTTGCCTGGTAGCAGCTTTAGGCAGATTGCTTGGGGTGCTCCTGCTGCCTTCATCTGAAGAGCTGGAGGGACTAGTGCCCTCACTCATGTTCACTGTTCCTATGACCTGTTACATTGTCACCTTTATGCGACATCTTTGTTCTTGACCCTATGAAGAGTTATAGATGAGGTAGAGTGGATGAGCATCACAAAATGCAGAGATTTTTGCAAAGAATGACTCAAAAATTCAGTTTTAGTTTTCCACGAAAGCATTTCGGATCAACGATTTTCAAACTCGGTGATACGAAGCAGTTTGAAACCTAAAGCGATGAACTTGGTCGAGACCAGTCACAGTTCGGTGGCACCGAGACTGCTAGGGTTTCACAAAGTCCTAAAATCGGTCACACCGATTAGCAATTCTCGGTCGGTGAGTCTCACTAGTGCAATGGCATAAGCCAAATTGGTGGGACCAAGTTTTCAACTCGGTGGGTTCGAGATGGTTTGGTGAAACCTAACCTAAATTTTCAAATCAAAACTATTCTAAGGATTGCATTGATTGGATAGGAGTGTTTCAATCGTGGCAGAATCAATAAGAACACAATGTCTTGAGAATCGGACGAGGAAAGCCACGCCCCTAGTTCGGCGGAGACTCGCTCTGGCTGACAGCATGGCGGATACCGGTGACAGGTGGTGGCGGCGAGGCGATCCGGAGAACGGAGGCGGAGCGAGCTATTCTTGCAGGCGAAGAGGTTCGGAGAATTTCAAATTTTGCCGTGACTATATAGCCCGACCACATCGGTGTGACCGAAGTGGAACAACTTCGGTGGCGAGATGCAAAGCGTATGCAGATTATTGCAACTCGGTGTGACGAAAGTTCAAATCGGTTGCACGAGATTGAAAACTTAGATCGACTAAGTGATCTCGGTAAGACCGAAATGGAGAATCGGTCGGACCGAAAATCACAAAGAAGTTTTGGAAATTTAAGTCTATGACGAATCGGGGACTCGAGTGCTCCTCACCAGTGGTTCGAATCGACTTGATCAAATTTTGTGATGTAGCATGAACAGAGTTTGAGACGAGAAAAGCATAGATAGCTAAAGAAGGTTCTTAGGCATTCTTGTCTATCCACTTGGCCAAAGAAAAAGAAGCCAATCAATCAAAACAACAAGTGGATGTCCTCGAATGAGTAAAGTATGCAACCAACATGCTCACACAATAAGATGGCAAATGAAATATGTGACAAAGCATGCACAACCAATTATAGCATCTATTAAGCAATTGGCGATGACTAGGTCATCTATATATGAGTATATTGACTTAGGAGTCAAATGATAGACATTTGATCATAGGTCATACTCATCATTTAAACTCAAGTGGGGTTACCACTTTTACATAAAGCATTTATGTGTTCACATCATTAGAGTTGCTTTGACTCAATTCTTAGAGTTAAGCTCCCCCTAGATGTGAGATCCCCCCTAAGAGGGATGAACTAACCTTGGGTTTTGTCGATGATGACTTCATGTAGGTGTTGAAGATGTGGATGCTCAATGTTGATGTAGATCTTTTTGGAGCAATCCTTTGGAGTGAGTTGCACTTTCAATACCTACATGGGTTAGTCCCACAAGGAACAAACAAGTATATCCATAGACATAGAGTGATGCACACACAAAATGATGTCCATGAAATCATTAGGTTACCTTGTCCCTTGCCTTACCAACATGAGGTTTGTGACTCCTTGAACTAGTGCAAGATATGGAAGTTGATTGCACTTGTCCTTGCCATAATGATATGAGTGAAATATGTTGGCGGAGTCACCCTCAAGAACTCTCTAGTTCTTCTTCTTACGGATCCACATCATCTTGATGGGAATCCTTAGAGTTATAGTTGTACTTGATGAGGTAGAACTTGGCGTAGTCTTGGGAATCCACTTGACCGAGACCTTAGGTGCTTCTTCAAATGCATCAATCTCTCCTTGAAGCTTGTCCTTGCCCTTGTGGTCTTGTGGTGGAAGATCATCTTGTGTTTGTGTTCCCTTGAAGGAAGTAGGATCATACTTCTCTTGTTGAGGAACAAACTTCGTCTTGGGGTATTGATCTTCTTCCCTCAACTCCATTGGCATTGAACTTTCGTTCAAAACCAACACCTTGATTCTTCGGTGCCTTCCTTGCTTACGTACAATTTCCTCGAATTGCTTACTCCGGCAAGGCTCTTGTATACACCTTTCTCTATAATTCCCTTCAATAAGCTATTTTCTTGCTCAAGTGTAACTTGGCTAAGAGAATCATTAGTGGAATCAAGAGAACTACTAGAAGCAACAATATTGGATTTAGCATTATTATTGTTACTACTGGAACAAGAATCTTTCTTGTTCTTGTTACTAGACTTGACTTGAGGCATGTAAGTAGATAAGAGTAAACGCTTGGCAATGTAAGAAGAACTTTTCTTACGGAGATCATCATTGATTGCTTTTAAGAACTCATGCACTTGCTCAAGATTGAGCTTTTCAAAGCGTAACTTCTCATGAGCCCTTAAAAGTTCTCGATGATCTTCAAAGATAGTTTCATGAGCTAACTTAAGAGTGTTTAGTTCTTTAGTTAGATGCTCAATTCTCTCCTTATCATCGTCATTCGTTTCAACTTGATTAGCATGATTAATTGACGTTTCATCATAGTATTCATCACTAGAGTTGTCAACAAGTAAATCATCATCACCTAGCAAGTCATCTTCATCAACATCAAAATCAATATACTCGGGGTGTGTTACCTTAGGACCTTTGGCCATGAAGCATCCACCAATTCCTTCATTTGGTGATTCAAATATGTCGTAGGAGTTGGTTGACACAAGTGCTAGACCGGCAACACCTTCATCTTGAGTATATTGGTCGGATGATAACTTCTCTCGGAGTGATGGTGGGTCGGGCGGATACCCATTCACCAACATGAGCTTGATGTCTTCGTTTTGTGTAGCTCTTTGATGACTTGTCCTTCCTTTCGAATCATTGCTTCTCCGTGAGGTCTTCGTTCATAATGATCATCTCTACTCCTTCTCTCTCTTGGTGGTGATTCTTCTCTTCTACTTCTTCTTTTGGAGAGTCTTCTCTTCTTTTGTAGGGTGCCGTACACTCATTGGAATAGTGTCGGGTCTCCCACAATGTAGCAATTCGCTCTCGACTAGAAGATCTTTTGTCATTGTAAGACCTTGTCTTGGAGCTTCTTTCTTTGCTTCTACTCTTGTAGAATTTGTTGAAGTTCTTCACCATTAAGCTCAATTCTTCATTGAAGGTTTGTTTCTCACTTGATGATGTGGGGGCTTCACTTGAGGCTTTAAGCACCACTTGACTTGTTGTGAAGTTCCTCCTTATCCTTAAGTGACATCTCATGAGCAACAATTCTTCCAATGACTTCCGTTGGCTTGAGATCTTTGTAGTTTGGCATCATTTGAATCAATGTGCACGGTATCATACTTTCCATCCAATGCTCTTAGGATCTTCTTGATGATGAATCATGGGTCATCTCTTCACTCCCTAAGCCGGCAATTTCATTTGTGATAAGTGCAAGCCTAGAGTACATTTCAGCGACACCTTCACCATCCTTCATTTTGAACTTGTCAAGCTGACTTTGGAGCACATCCAACTTGGATTCCTTGCGGATTCGGTACCTTCATGCATATCAATCAAAGTATCCCAAATTTCCTTTGCATTCTCAAGGCGGCTGATTTTGTTGAATTCTTTGGGGCACAATCCGTTGAAGATTATATCACAAGCTTGGGTGTTGTATTGCAACATCTTCAATTCTTCGCATTAGCTTCACGGTTTGGCTCTCTCCCATCAAAGAATTCACCTTGCAAGACAATACAAATAATTGCCCAAGCAGCGGGGTTATGTCGAGAATATGCATTTTCATCTTATGCTTCCAACTAGCAAAATTAGTACCATCAAAGTAAGGACCTCTCGGTGATAATTTCCTCGCTAGATGCCATACTCTCCTAGGTTGTGAAACCAAGGCTATGACCACCAAAAGCTATGGAAATCAAAGAAAATGGAGACCAAGGCTCGATACCACTTGTAGGACCTTGAAGTATGTCTAGAGGGGGTGATTAGACTACTTGACCAATTAAAAACTTAGCCTTTTCCGGTTTTAGAGTTTGGCAGATTTTAGCTATCTTAGGACAAGTCAAGCAATCATCACACAATTCAAGCAAGCATGCAAAGAGTATATTAGTAGCGGAAATTAAAGCATGCAACTTGCAAGAAAGTAAAGGGAAGGGTTTGGAGGATTCAAGCGCAATTGGAACACGGATGTTTTTGGCGTGGTTCCGATAGGTGGTGCTATCGTACTTCCACGTTGATGGAGACTTCAACCCACGAAGGGTAATGGTTGCGAGAGTCCACGGAGGCTCCACCCACGAAGGGTCCACAGTAGCAACCTTGTCTATCCCACCATGGCCGTCGCCCATGAAGGACTTGCCTCACTAGCGGTAGATCTTCACGAAGTGGCGATCTCCTTGCCCTTACAAACTCCTTGGTTCAACTCCACAATCTTGTCGGAGGTTCCCAAGTGACACCTAGCCAATCTAGGAGACACCACTCTCAAGAAGTAACAAATGGTGTGTTGATGATGAACTCCTTGCTCTTGTGCTTCAAATGATAGTCTCCCCAACACTCAACTCTCTCTCATAGGATTTGGATCTGGTGGAAAGAAGATTTGAGTGGAAAGCAACTTGAGGAAGGCTAGAGATCAAGATTCATATGGTAGGAATGGAATATCTTGGCCTCAACACATGAGTAGGTGGTTCTCTCTCGAAATGGTAAGTTGCAAGTGTAGGTTTAGTCGATGGCTCTCTCCACGAATGATGAGGAGGTGGAGGGTATATATAGCCTCCACACAAAATCTAACCGTTACACACAATTTACCAATCTCGGTGGGACCGAATCAACAAACTCGGTCGGACCGATTTTAGTAAACCTAGTGACCGTTAGGGTTTTGATTGGGATGGACATGCATCTCGATGGGACCGATATGGTTAGGGTTAGGGCATAACGTAATCTCGGTGAGACCGATTACACAAACTTCGGTGAGACCGATTTTGGTAATTAGCTAACCGGAGAGTTGGTCGGAGTAAATTCGGTGGGGACGATTTGCTCTTTCGATGAGACGAAATGTTACAAAAGGTAAGCAGAGAGTTTACATTGCAATCTCGGTGGGACCGATCCTCTCTTCGGTGAGACCGAAAAGTTCTGAAAAGAAGCAGAGAGATTACAATCCCATCTCGGTGAGACCGAGATCCCTATCAGTAGAACCGATTTGCCTAGGGTTTGTGGCGATGGCTATGACATATGGAATCGGTGGCGCGGATTGGAAGAATCGGTGAGACCGATTTGGCTTTAGGTTTAGGTCATATGTGGATGTGAGAAAGTAGTGAGGGTTTTGAGCATATCACTAAGCACATGAAGCAAGAGGCTCATTAAGAAACACCTCATCCCTCCTTGATAGTATTGGCTTTTCCTATAGACTCAATGTGATCTTGAATCACTAAAATATAAAATGAAAAGTCTTGAGCTTTTGAGCTTGAGCCAGTCCTTTTTCATTAGCATTTTGAGGGATCCACTTTCATCATCCATGCCATGCCATTCATTGAGCTTTCCTGAAATGTTCATCTTGGAATAGCATTAGCTCAATGAGCTATATGTTGTTATGAATACCAAAACCACCTAGGGATAGTTGCACTTTCACATAGGTGGCCTGCAAGCTTGGATCGTACACGGGAAGTGGCAGCTCCTCCTCCACGAGGTGCCTACCTCCATGCACACCATCAACACTGCTGGATCTCCTCGAACCCATGGAAGCTTCTCAAGAACAAAATCAGCAAGAGAGAAAATAGCACCATAAACAACCTAAAGCTACGATACCAAAATGATACGGGACGCCTCACAAACGAACTTTCACGGTGCCAAAGAACTCACAAGGAGCAGCAACAAACTCACTCGAAACTTGTTTCAACAAACTTTGTTTCTCTCAAGTGGCAAGAACAAGAGGAAACACTCTTAGATAAATTGCAGCGGATAACTAGCTTGGTTTACAAGGATGCAACCCAAACCATGAAGCTTGTGAACCTATGAAGAATCACAAGAGGGAACCACAAGGATCCTATATGAATTGAGGACAGGCCCTCCAATCCACACACACGAGCTAACACTCAACAATACTAGTGCTCACAGCACAACACAACCTCACCGGCTGTCTACAAACATAAACTCAGAAATCTCATCCCCCCTTCACATGGAACAGCTGGGGAGTATTTATACTAGAAGCACCCACTAGTTATGTGTGAAAACAACTCAAAATGAAGGGTAAATTCGTGAGCCCCAAGCTGTAGCAGGAGCAAACTTGTTGAGCCTCGCGCTGTAATAAATTCCTGGACAGCTTGCATGGAAACTTGCACAACTTTTGACTCAAGACCTCAAATGATGCACCGTTTTTTTAATGAAATCTGACCTCAAAGACCATATTTTCCAGCCTCTATAAAGTGCTAAAGACTTCCAGAATTAATTAGGTTTAGGTGGGAAGTTGCAGCTGGAAATCTGATGTGTCATTTCTCCCAAAATAGGCACCGGAAGCTTCCCAACTAAGATAATGGTTTTGCCCTTGTCTTCCTTTGGATGCTCTAATGATTCAGCATTTGTGCTAGCATTAACCTCCTTTGTTGGATGCCTTGGTCATGATCTGGTCCACATCATGCCGCCCATAAGCCGAGACAACCGCCTTATTTGCATCCAGAAGTCCTTTACTAGTACTACTAGGAGTACTAGTGCGGTGAGATGGTTTCTCGAAGAAGGCGATGGAGAAGCGGAGTTAGCGAAGAGTGAAATGATGGTTGCCGTCCGTGCTTTTGTGATTTGGCGCCTCTTTGCTTTGTGATTTGTGATAGAAGGGACGGGAGTAGACTCTATTCTCTACCTTTGTACTACATGCGTCAAACATGGGAGAAAGAGGAGAGCGTTGCATTTTCTATTCCTTCAATCAATCAACCAGGAGCTTGGTTCCATCTTTTGGCTTTAGCAACACCATCCACAATGGTTCCCACGATGCCAAAAGCTATTTTAACATTGGCTACACATTATGGATGCCCTTAACAGTACCACTTGGTTTTGCTCCTATGTGCTATCTATACAAATCTCAATTATATTGATCTAAAAAATTATAGAATCAAGATTAGTAAAAAGGAGGTGATTTTGCCACGCGGATGGCGGGGGAGGTTTCTTATTTGAGCAATGCTACATCCACATAATGGTTTACTTTAAGTTATGAACTGATGTGATGTGGGACTATTTGATTGGATTAAAGGAGAGGATTAGGCCCACCCCACCTGAAAATCAGGGGGGCATATATAGATTAGATGGAAAGTATACATAGCAGCTAAGTAGCCCTTTGTAAGTCTAGGATTAGGCTTCTTATTTTCGGAGGACGTTGTCCTGGCGGTTTGCTAACATGCGGTCCCACGTGTCAGTGCTTTACCAAGCCGATCCACGTCCCACATGAGGCAGAACAACGGCGAAGCAACACGTGGTTAAGTTGAAGAAGATGAGGAGAAGCGGATTCAACAGAGTGAAATGATGGTTGCTTCATCCCTCCAAATTAACATGGGAAAGGTGCAGCTTTGTGATTTGACACCTCATTGCTCCCTACTACGTCGGCGCCATGGTAGGGTGCTTCACCCAGCTACTCTGCCTTTGTATTCGGTATGTACGTGGACCCGGTAGCTTGATGTCCCACATGTCGGTGTAAGGGACTAGAAGATTTATAAGCGGCGCTCCACTCATCTGACGGAGGAGTAGACAACCTGACGACCCGATGAAGCTGTCACTTGTCTTGTATAGTACTATAGTTTTGTTGTTTTGCACGATCCATCGATACAAACCCGATTAAATAGGAAAGGCGAGATTTTTCTCATGGCAGTGATGATAATCTTGGCCATACATTTCAAAGGCAATTTTAATGTATGCAAACTGAATAATTATAAGTAACAATATGATATCTAGTAAAACTAAAACACATATGATTTATTGTGTTAGAGTGTAGTAGTAGTCTTGTATTGCATAGTTGTTAGATGTAACATGCGAGCGTGTAGAGATGTAGTTTTGGAGGGCCTCTGAGAGAAAAGCATAAAGCGGTCACGAACTTGAGAATAAGCTGATTACGGTCACTATATACATTTTGCGGTGATTATCACGGTCACTTGCTCATAGTTCAGCATCGATTGCACTCTGTTGACCGGCCAAATAGTCTGCGTGGCGCCATGTTGACTAGTTAAATTGACCACATTCCTTGTGGGTCCCACTGTCGATTCGCATAGGCAAAAGGTCGGATAAACACAAATTCTGCAGGTGCGACAAGGCTCCAACCCGTCGCGGGAATCACTGGTTGTGTATGTATGCAGCCGGTCGATGTGTGCGCATGCACGTGTAGGTTGAGCACTTGAGCATGAGAGTGTGTGTTGGTCGTGTGGTGTACTGTGTGTGCATGATGCATGCGTGTGAGTGTTGTGTGCGTGCGTGTGAGTGTTGCGTGCATGCGTGGCTGCGTGTGTACGTGTGAGTGTTGCGTGCGTGCGTGGGTGCATGTGTTTGTGTGAGTGTTGTGTGGATGCAGTTCGTGTGCATGCGTGCGCGTGTGTATAATCACCACACCAGCTCTTGTGTGTTAAAACAGATGGCTCAGCATACCAATACAAGGCCACCTTGTCCGCTGTGCCCGCGGTCATGACTCCGAACCACCGTCCAAATATTTTTTTGTCGTTTGTTTTCATTCTTACTAGCAAGATGCCCCCGTTGTTACGTAACATCAAGATGCATTTGTATGACTTGTTTATCTTACGAGAGAAAAGGATGAGCGAGGAAGGCCTTATTTGCAAATTTGGAGAGGTGTGTGGGTACCTTTTGCAAAATCGCCATAGTTTCTTTCTATCCGTCGGATATAAATCAGACGACCTATATTGCAGGATGGCGGGCACACCATCATCACCAACTCTGTTTTTTATAAGAGTGTATTTTATGTATTTTATAAGAGTGTAGATGTTGAGTAGATACAAGTTGACGGTGGGCATGATGGTAGTGATATAATGTGATGCAACACAAGAGGTGCCACATGGGCGTTTAAGCTGGTCAACTAGTCATGTCATGAGCAAATCTGAGTTATGCGGTGAGCCCGTGATGGTATAATAACCACTAAACATAAATGGTGACCGTAATGAGTGGATTCTGAAGTCCAATGTACGTATCGTGCTTTCGCTTCAAATACAATAATCGTCATTGCATATATCGCGAGAGAAAGATGAAACATGCGTGAATTTTATGGGGGCTTACTTTTAGAGGACCTGGAGATTGTTTTGTGTGCATACGTGAAAGAGGCGTACAGGGGGGTGTGCGATGGAGAGAGAGATGCTCTTCGTTTCTCTTTATTATGACTAACTTTGTATATAGTATAAAAATATACAAATTCACAGTGATGTATAAATATCATTGTGGGCACCATGCAATGCAAATTAGCGTTCGTACTCCTCCATATAACTTTGTAATATTGTATATATGTAGAAACTCTAATATATTTTTTTGGCCACACTTTATTCAAATGGATATGTTGTATCACGAAATAAGCGTGAAGAGGGCTTTTTAGATCAATGGGAGTGCGTGATGTAACATGTGTGAATGTGTACTTGATGCATTTGGCGGGGCCTAGAGAGGTATGTGTGTATTACGTATTCGAGAGAGGCATGGATAGGCGGGCCGGCCAGGCGTGGAGAGATAGCATGAGAAATGAGAGTGGTCTAGAGAGAGGCGAATATGGCGTCACGACAGAGATTCCATTCCCTTGAGTGTGTATATGCAAGGGGGAGGAATAGAGGCACCAGGAGAAATTTTACGTGTGTGTGGTGTTTGTGTCGGTATGTGTGGGTGTGAGAAGATAATGAGACGTGGGGGCAGAGGGTGTGTCACCGCGTGAGGTCTGGTGGGTCGAGGTGAGGCCCTTCGTTCAGTTCCGTCCTGCGCCACATTGGTCGGCCCGTGACGCGTTTAGGAAGACCCATGGATGACTAGTCGTACAAGACAAAGATAACAGAATTGTGAAGGACTCTGTGTCCACTGACAAAGCCGGCTAGGATTTGTAACCCTGGGTTCTCGGACTAAGGTAACCCCTTTATCTCTAATATTACTATTCATCCAACCTAACTTTAAGGGGCATCCTACAGAATGCTCTGCTAGAATCATACTCGTCGATTAGGAAGAGAGGTGTGAGACAATGCGTGAGAGATAGATGTAAAGATAATGTGCATACATGAGACACGTAGGCGGGTCCATGTATATAGAAAGGGTCGATGAGGATTGTGCGTGTGTATGTTTGCGAGAGGAAGAGTGCTTGTGATAAAGGTTAGTGAAAACAGTTGTAAATGGTTACGAGAGGAAGGGAGGGTTATATCTAGAGCATGAGTGCGAGAAAGACACCTCGGAAGAGAGTGTGTGAGCATGTGTGAGAGACCACCGATGGAGAGTGAAACTACACGTAAAAGACTGCTCTACACATTGATTAAAGATATAAATTGTATCTAAATATTAGGATGGGATCATGATATTTGCAATTCGCATAAGGAGCGGTCATTGATCCATCAGACATCTAGATTCTATCGAATTTGAGCATGTCTATGTTATTATTCGACACAATTGATCCACATAGTTAGTATTTTGAACTCCGGACAATGCATCGCTTTAGCAATCGAATATAAGCGTGAGTATAGTTCATGTTGTGTGTGTAAAGCACATTATACATCTGAAAGTTACACAATGGACATTATAAATAGCTACCTATGAACTAGCATACCTTTGAATTCAACTTAAGGTGGTTTAAAAAAGCGAATTCAACATGAAGTCCATTCAATTATTTGAATTTGATATAATGGCATTTGTAAACCATACCTAAATTATGGGGCACCAATCTTTGCTCTGATTTTGTACATAATAGCATATGTATCGTGTACAAAATAGATTCAAATTAGCTCCTCCATTCCAAAATAATCATAGTTATAGGATTTTCAAGTGTCAAAATTTCAAAAAAAGCGGATAATTTAATGAGGTTTTCAAACATACAAGGTCAAATATAATGTTGTCTATTTAGGTCAATCCTCATAGTTCAAGAGTACTCTAAGCGTGAATGCTTGTGTTTCAAAATTTTGAAAGAAGCACCAAAAGAGCCTCTACTACTTGAAAACGCGTGAGACCAATGTTTGGTAGTACAAAATTACTTTTCTAATAACTCCGACATCTTTGAGCAGCGCCAAAGATGTCGGGGAAGCTGATCGTGACCCACGAACACCTATGGGACTGGCGGACCGAGTCCCTTGTGTTGGAGGGAAGATTGCACAAAGCGGTCGAGCGATGCACATGAGCAGTTACCCAGCCGAGCTCTCGGAGATAACCTCCTCTGCTGCTTGGTTGATTGTATTGTATTCTTGCTAGGGAGCAATGGGAGCTACAAAACCTAGCTTGAGTGTGTGTAGTCTCGAATGAGTCGAATCCTAAGCGAGCGAACCGAACCCTTTCTCGTTGCACATGGGCCTCCTTTTATCGCTCAAGGGGTCACCACGGTGGCAAGTAGATAAGGTAAAATAGGAAAAACGAGTGGTTGGTACACGCTTTATGCGGTGTCTGATGATCTATACCTAACTCGTGACAAGGGACAAGATTAATAAATGTCCGTCCACATCGCCTAAGCAGTCTGTGAGGGACGTCAAGTGCACCACCGTTTGCCACGATGGTAAGCTTGTCGCGTCGCTTATCGCCGCTCCCGCTGGCTCGCAGACCCTTTGACAGCGTGCTGGAGTAGCCCCAGCGACACGTTGGCGGATGAGCTGGGCGGAGATGAAGAGTTGCTTGCAGCGGCAAGCGCCTTGCCAGCATGACTAAATCCTTGTCGGCTTGGGAGCTTGTCGCTCACCAAGCCTTCCGGCAAGCTCCTCTTGCAGGGTCTTGTTCGCCGTGCCTTGAGTGGCCTTCCGGCAAGCTCCTCTTGTCGGGGCCTTGAAGACTTTGTTCTTGAATGGCTCCAAAGGAGCAGCGGAGGACCTTGGCGGTCACTAGGCCAGCCACCGCGAGTCTTCTGCATTGCCCGTGCGAGTTCGGGATACTAGGGTACCCTACTCTAGTACACCGGCAGAGAGCCGGGCCTCGGCCACACAGTGACGAGCTCTGTTGGGCCAGGCCCAAAGCAGTCTGCAGTGCAGCGTGGCCTAGATCGCGTAGTTATTAGCCTCGGACCCCCACGCTCCCCCACAGGCAGCACGCTCCGGACGTGGCGTCGTGGGAGAGATTATGGGGCTTTCTTTAATGGGAAGCGGGCGCCGCCCCTCTCCCCCTTATAAGCAGGGGAAGCAGGCGGGGCGCCCACTTGCCATTCTTGTCACATCAAAACCACCGCCGCTCCCCCTTCTTCTCAAGTCCAAAAGAGGCGGCTCGCCCCCCCCATTGCCCTTTGGCGCCACCAGCATAATCAGTTCCTCCACCACCTCCGCCATGGCTCAAGCCGACAAGGGCAAAGGGGTGAAGTCGGCCCGGCTGGCGGCTCGGCGCTTCGGAAGGGGCAGGCCCTCTTCGACCCTTGCTGCTCGGCGAAGGAGCTGCGAGCTGTATTACCTCTTACAGTCGCGGAGGCAGGCGCATCCAGCGCCTGAGGTGATCTCCGCCGCCACATCAAGAAGGTTTCCGTCGGGTACCCTTTCTTGGCCTTTTCTTCCGCTGCGGGCTCTGCCGCCTTTTCCAATTCTTTTGCGGCGTCATGAACACATATGGCCTCCGCCTCCTTGATTTCACCCCCAGCGCTGTCGACAATGGCGGTTTCGCACACCTCTGCGAGAACTTTGTCGGAGTCCACCAAATGTAGCACTTTTACGCCACTACTTCATGCCCGTGTTGAGAGAGGAGAGCCGCTTGCGGAGGGATTGCATGGATCTCGGGATCGGCAAGAAGGAAGCATATCTTGACGGAGCTGCGTAGCAAGTGGGAGGAGTGGAGAGCCGATTGGTGTTGGATTATAGAGGAGGACCCACAGCCTTTTACTGCCCAGCGCCAAACTCCCATAGTCTTGGCGGCAATGATTGGAGCAACTTGGCGCGGAGGATGCCAAGTTGAAGATTGCCGTGACCGGATCTTGCGCCTCCGGCAAGCGGGGATTACCGTAGGAGCTGTTGGCGCGGACTTCCTTCGCGCCGCATTGCGCCCTTGCGGAGAGGAGGAGGCCTGCTTAGGAATTCAAAGCGGCGGACATCATGAGGCTGCGCCGGGCCTCAAGCTGGAACTTCTTGTCTTGGAGCTGGATGCCATGCTGCGGGGCTGTTCAAGCGATCGACAGATCACCCCGAGTGGTTCATGTTGCGAAGTCGTGCCTTTGTGCAACAACTCGTCAATTGACGCGTCCGCGCGATGATGCCGTTGTGTGATTCCCATGGAATCATTCCAACAAGCGAAACCCTTGACGGCGTCGTGCAGCAGTTCTTCGACAACTTGCAAGAAGTGCCGATCCGCGCCGACGAGCAAAAGTGGCTCACCCGCGACACCACCGAGCAAGAGATGGCGTGCATCGCCACAAGGTTGGAGGAGGCGGCAGAAGCTGCTTGCCGCCCGGCGTGTTTGGAGTTCACCGTCGAGGAGGCGAGAGGCAGCCGAGGCGGCAAGCCTTGCCGATCGAGAGGAGTTCGTCGGCGAGGAGAAGTAGGCCGAGCCCGGCAGCGAGCCGAGCAGAGCCTGCGGGGCCCCTCCCTCCGCCTTCAAGTAGCTTGCCGGGAGGAGCCAGCGGCCCCAGAAGACGCCTCCATAAGACCGGAGAAGTGGCGGGCGGCGAGCAGGTCAACAACCGCCTCGCCACCGGCCAGCGCTCCACCGCGGCAAGCACTTGTTGCAGCGGGAGGCGCCTCATGCCGCCCACAACAGGGGCGGGGCCACGGAGCCACGGCCCCGCACCCGCCAAGCGTCGAGGGATCCTACTCCTCGGCTCGTCGCACAGGCGGGTTTGACTTCTCCGCTCTCGGCTCAGGAGGAAGAAGAAGAAGAGTAAGATCTTGTCGCTGCTACTTATAATTCTTCAATTGACTGCTTTATCTTGTGTCGACTTGCTTCATTCTGAGCTCTTTTCCTTTTTAGGGCCGGCTGGCTCGGAGGCGTCGAAGAGGGCCAAGACTCGGTGGTTGTCGTCGAAGGCGATTCCCTGTGGCTGACGAGGAGGCGCGTCTGAGACCCCGTTGCCGGATCCGGCAACCCTTCCCCTAAGCAGCCCCCAGCACAGCCCCCAGCGTAAGTGTTTGGTTTATCTCTTACGGTTCGGTGTGCTTGGGTGCTCCTTTATCTTGATATCGACTTGCTGAATCGTGTAGGAGCAGAGCAGCCTCATCAGGAGGCCGGAGGTCACTCCAGTTACGCTTGCTTGACTACGCCGCCAAGGAGAACTCTCCGCCAAGGGCGCTCTCTCGGCAAGGGAGGCCTCTCCGACAAGGGGCTTCTCCGACAAGGGGCAGCGCCGGCGACCCTCGATGGTGGAGACCGCTGACTCTGATCCCATTGCGAGTAATCTTCTTACTTGAAAATTTCCCTTGGGTCTTTTTCTTCTGTTCTTCTTTTGAACATTTGCTTGACTTGTTCTTTTCTTTCTCGATCATCAGATCCATCTGCTGGGAGAGCCGATGGGACCGAGGTTGCCCGGCGAGGAGGGCCTTCGCGGCAACAATGGCAACGCCGCCAACATGGAGGAGGAGGCCGGTGCCGATGGGTCCGGCCGGCGAGGAGCCCGCCAAGGCTCTTGGCCTTGGCTGGGGAGGGTCTAGTGATCGTCTTGGCGGCTCTGAGGCCTTGAGGCGCCCAGGCGCTCGCCGACCGCCCGATCCCTCCGCCACCGATGCAGCACCAGGCTCGAAGAGCCCCAGCCAGCGCCTATCTGAAGGCGGCGGCGGTGTCTTCATCAAGCTTCCATGGGCATCGAGCTCAGGCGCGGTCGAGGAGAGACCTTGACGACGAGCTGCTCACCTCCGCTGGGCTGTCGCTGGTTAACGCGCCAAGCAGCAGCGATGGCGAGTCGAGGAGGAGCATTTCTTGAAGAAGCGTTGTCGCTCTACCGCGCCCGACAAGCTAAGCTGGACTCGAGGAAGCGCTTGTCGCGGCGAAGCTGACATGGGAAGCGAGAAGAGCTCCGCGGCGCCAACAAAGAAACCCTCCGGGACATAGCGAAGCGGGAGCAACTCTTGAAGCGCCACGGCCTTCATCTGGAGAAGGCGAGGTCGAGGGCAGCAAAGGCTCGCGGTGAAAGCTCTCTGGCAGGAAGGTGGTGGCGCAGCGGAAGATCAACCTCGGCAGCTATGAGGAAGATCTTGCAGCGCAAGCAATCAATTGGCGGAGCACTCACGGAGGCAAAGGATGCCGCCCGCTGCTGAGAGCCGCCAAGAAGGAATTGGAGGCGAGGGTGGCGCAGGCTGGAGGCCAACCTCGGGAAGAGTGGCGAGGAGGTCATCGGGCTGAAGCTTGGCGAGAAGGGCGCCTACACTCTTGGTGAGTTGCAGGGTCGTTTATTTGAGAAGATCAAAAGCTCGGCGCGCCAAGGACTCCATGGCGGATCTTGAGCTGAAGCTGGCTACCTTGGCGGAGGCGCTGGGCCGGCGCCAAGAGGCGGGAAGTAGGTTTCTTGAGAAGATCAAGGCCAACGAGGAGCTGTTGGCGAATGCTTGTTGCCAGGATACCCTCGGGGAGAGCATGATGCCTTTGGACGAGAAGGTCTTGTGGATCTGCCGCCGCCATCCTAGCAGAGTGATGGAGTGGGGATGGTGGATCTCGGGTACTCCACCGACGAGCACCTTCAACCCAGCGCCAAACTCAGCATGTTCTTCAAGGCGTGGTGGCCGGGTCTCGGTGGCTCAGGAAGAGATCCCAAAGCAGCTGGCGAGAGTCGCGTCAAATCTGTAGAGGCTCTCGGAAGGTCTTGATGAAGGTGGCCTTCGCAATCCAGGCGTCAACCATAGCGTCCTCAAGTCCACCGCCCACTGCGGCGTCGAAGCACTCAAGGCCCTTGTTGCACCCATCATGGACAGCGTGAGCGGAGTCAAGAGGCTCGATGGCGACCGCGTAGACTAGGTCACCAAGTTTATCTTTCCCTTGTCGCTGCTGATCATGTTTAGAACAATTTATTAGATCTGCGACAAGTTATTTTGTAATATACTCTATCTTAGGCAAACGATCACAATGTTATTTCCTTTACTCGATTTTCTCCTTTGTATGTTTGTGCCCTCGCTTTTAGGTAACTTGTCGGTCTTGAACACGTTTGCATGGCGCTGAGTGCGGGGCGTCGGCAACTTCTTGGCGATGCCGCCTCGACAAACAACCTTTAGCCAACTGGTTGCAGCTCACTTAAATTGTTGAGTGGACTCGAAACAAAGTAAGAAGCGCAAACCAGCCTTGAGTTGGTTCCTTCGCACAGGTTTTCCATACAAAGTACTATCATTCGAGGAAGATAACTTAAAATTTTGAAAACTGATTGCTCAAACTTTGGCAACTTAGCTTTTACGTCGTTAAGCTTCGGCAGGCGATACTTCCTCGGCGACACTTGACGGCTCACACCATTATCTTCTCCTTCCCCCGGCTAACTTGTGGGCGGCGGAACCTTCCTTTCTTATGAGAAGAAAGAAGAAAATAAAGTTATGGAGCCTAGTGGCTCATTATTGCTTACGGGTGTGGATGCTGCACAAAATGTTAGATAACACATGCATAAAGGATTATGAAAGCATGCATTTGACAAGTTGTGCGCAACACATGAGCTTCTTGATGCAGGGTCTGCGCGGCTTTGTACAAAGGATTACATGCAACAGCGGCAAGACTTGTACAAAAGGGCAACCGCGCCCTATGGGTAAAACTTACGAAGATGCTCTATATTCCAGGAGTTGCTCACCGGAACACCATCTTCGGTCTCAAGGCGGACAGCGCCAGGCCTAGTGACTCGTTTCACCCGATAAGGGCCTTCCCACTTTGGCGTCAACTTGTTGGAATTCTTGGCGGATTGAGCGGCGAAGAACAAGGTTGCCTTCCTCGAAGCTTCGGCGTTAACTGCGGCTATGGTAGCGGCGCAAAGCTTCTGGTAACGAGCAGCTCGACACAGTGACTGAAGGCGATCCTCCTCAAGGAGCAGCGCGTCATCTTGTCGCAGCTGCTCTTGCTCAAACTCATCATAAGCGAGCACTTTCGAGGTGACCCGTATCTGAGTTCCGTGGGAGAACTGCCTCTGCTCCGTAGACTAGGCGAAAGGTGTACGGCGATGGCTCGATTTGGCGTCGTCTGATCGACCAAAGAACCACCGGCAGCTCCTCAATCCAGTTTCTTCCGCACTTGTGCAGCTTTGTCGAAAGTTCGGTCTTGAGTCCTCGCAGCACTTCACATTTGCCCTCTCGCTTGACCGTTGCTCCTTGGATGAGCAGCGAAGCCATGAACCTTGGCGTAAGATCTTGGGCGTATTGCATGAAGGTGCGACTTCGTGAATTGTGTACCATTGTCGGTGATGATCCTGTTAGGTATCCCAAAGCGGCAAACAATTGACTGAAGAACTTGCTGCTTGTTGTCTTGTCACCTTCCTCCTTTGCTTCCACTTCCGGCCACTTTGTGAACTTGTCGATTCGACGTACAAGTACTCAAAGCCCCGATAGCTTCGGGGAAAGGGCCGAGGATGTCGAGCCCCAGACCAAAAATGGCGAGGATAAAGGGATCGTCTAGAGAGCTTGAGCTGGTTGGTGTATCTGTTTGGAATGGAACTGCACGCTTCACACTTGGTTACTTGTGCGGTTGCATCTGGAGGCTTCGGCGGAAGAAACCTTGCGGAAAGCTTTGCGGCAAGTGCTCTTCGCCAATGTGGTGACCACATATGCCTCCATGAATCTCTGCCAACATTACATCCATCTTCCGGCAAATACACTTCAATTTCACACCGTTGAGTCTTCTTACATGCAGGATGTTGTCAACAAACTGGTACATACTTGACTGCCGGGCTACTCTTTCCGCTTCTTCTTGCTCTTGGGAAGTTCTCTGTCTGAAGGAAATGGGCGATCTGTTATGCCCATGTTGGAGTTTGCGGCTCGACAACAAGAACTAAAGGCACATCTGCCGCTGCGGGAACATCGGCTTCTCTGGCAGAACCTGCGGCTCGGCGGAGCTTGATGATCCCGGCAAGCTTGCGGAGCAAAACTTGTCGGGGCGTCGCTTCAACGAAACAAACCCTAGGGCTTGTCGGGCAGACCGCTCCTCGGCGATATCTGTGTTGATTTTGGGGACCTTCTTGGCGGCGGCTTGGGGAGCTCTGCCGGAAAATAGTCACCGGGAACCAACTTCCTCTTCTTGTTCTGTCCAGTTGATGGTGTTACAGTTGGTTGATTTAGCTTGAGCACAAAAATCCCTGGTTCCACAGGTAACTTGAGTGCAGCGCACTTTGACAGGCCATCAGCAATATCATTCTGAGCTCTTGGAACATGTTCCATTTGCAGGCCTTCAAAGTGCTCTTCTAGCTTTCTCACTTCATCAACATAGGCTTCCATCAATGGACTCTGATAATCTTTGTTTACTTGGCGGACGACAAGCTGCGAGTCACCCCTGACAATAAGCTTCTGATCCCAAGGTCCACTTTGCAATCCCGAGACCGGCAAGCAAACCTTCATACTCTGCGGTATTATTTGTTGCTTGCTCCTTGGGAAAGTGCATCGGACTATGTACTTGAGGTGCTCTCCGGTGGGTGCGATAAGCAGCACGCCGGCACCGGCGCCTTGCAGCGAGAAGGCACCATCAAAATACATGAGCCACTCTTTACTTGCTTCCTTGACGGGGATGCTCGTCTCTGGAATTTCTTCATCTTGCGTTGGCGTCCACTCTGCTATAAATTCTGCCAATGCTCTGCTGGATAGTTGAAGTGCTTTCAAACTTGAGACCAAAGCTTGCAGTTCAGTGCCCACTCGACAATCCTGCACTGTTATACGGATTATGCAATATCCTCTCAGCGGAAGCGAGTGACAACTGTTATCTCGTGTGCTTGGAAGTAATGGCGCAGCTTTATCGAGGCCATGAGGAGGCGAAAAGCAACTTCTTTTTGAGTACCTTGATCTAGCCCCTGTAGAAGGGAGGCGACAAAATAGACTGGCGCTGCACCATCCTTTTACGTATCTTCTCGCAATCTTGCGAGATCCATTCTTATCGGGACTAGAGCTTGACGGGAAGCCCACAGCTTGTCGCTGGATGCATCTGGCTCGGTTGCGGCTCATCATCTGCCTCCCTTTCCGCTACTAACGCAGCACTAACCACTTGATTGGTTGCCGCTATATACAGCAACAACTTCTCTTGTGGCTTAGGTGCGACAAGTATTGAGTGGAGGCAGGTACCTCTTCAAGTCTGCAGCGCAGCCTCCGCCGAGTCCATTTCATTAGACCTGCCTTTTCAAAATCTTGAAAAATGGCAGGCGCCTCAGTGACCTAGAGATAAACCTGCGAGAGCAGCCACGCAACCGGCAAGCCTTCTTACGTCCTTGGCGTTTGGTGCTTCAATCTGCTCAATGGCCTTAATCTTGTCGGGGTTGGCTTCAATTCCCTCTAAGACACGAAGAACCGAGAAGCTTGCGGAAGGAACTCCAAACACGCACTTCTCGGGATTGAGCTTGAGGTTGATCTTGCGCAGATTTGCAAAGGTCTCATCAAATCTTGAACGAGTTGCTCTGTCCTTGCTCTTGACCACTATGTCATCCATGTAGGCTTCTACATTTACGTGCATTTGGGGCTCAAAAGCGTCGTGGACCACTCTTGCAAGCGTTGAACCAGCATTCTTCAAACCAAAAGGCATCATGTAAACGTTATGTGCCACATGGTGTAATGAATGCGGTTTCTCTTCATCCTCTTCGCCATGAATATCGATGATATCCTGAATATGCATCAAGAAATGAAAGCAAATCACATCCAGTTGTGGAGTCAACAATCTGATCTATCTGCGGCAAGGGAAATGGGTCTTTGGGACAAGCTTTATTAACATCCGTGAAGTCAATACAAAGTCTCCATTTCCCATTTGCCTTCTTGATACAACTACGGATTGGCCAACCACGTGGGATGGAGCACTCCTCTAACAAGGCTGCTGCTTCCAATTTCTTGATCTCTTACGCAATGAACTCTTGGCGCTCCTTTGCACGCTTCACGACTTTTTGCTTGGCGGGCGCACATGAGGACGAGACAGCTAGGTGGTGCTCAATTACTTTCACAGGAACACGGGGATGTCGGATGGCTGCCATGCAAACACATCGACATTCGCGCCCAGAGAAAGCACGAGCTCGCCTTCCTATTAAGGGTCAAGCGTGTAGCGATGGTGAAGGTACCAACAGTTGGCGCTTTGGATTGTGGAAGGCCACCTTCATCGGCACCATACGGAAACCCGGCGCAGATTTGTGCGACTCCTTGGCCGGCTGCTTTGGGATCTATTCCCGGGCAGCTGGAGACCCAATCTGCGCCCTTGAAGAACGAGCTGAGTTTGGCGCTGGGTTGAAGGTGCTCGTCGGTGGAGTTCGAGATCCACCATCCCAGCTCCATCATTTCGTTGTGGATGGCGGCGGCAGTATCCACAAGACCTTACATCCGATGCATCATGCTCTCCACGAGGGTATCACAGGCGATCGCGGCATTCGTAACAGCTCCTCGCTGGCCTTGATCTTCTCGGCAAACCTACTTCCCGCTCCTTGGCGCCGTCCAGCGTCTCCGTCAAGGTAGCCAGCTCGATTCAAGATCTGCCATGGAGTCCTTGGCGTCGAGCTCTTTGATCTTCTCGGTAAGCGACCACGCAACTCACCAAGAGTGTAGGCGTCCTTCTCGCTTCATGGCATAAAGATGTCGGGGAAGCTGATCGTGACCCACGAACACCTATGGGACTGGCGGACCGAGTCCCTTAATGGTTGGAGGGCGGAGATTGCACAAAAGCGGATCGAGCGATGCACACGAGAAGTTTACCCAGCTTCGGAGCTCTCGAAGAGATAACCTCCTCTGCTGCTTGGTTGATTGTATTGTGTTCTTGCTAGGGAGCAATGGGGCTACAAAACCTAGCTTGAGTGTGTGTAGTCTCGAATGAGTCGAATCCTAAGCGGGCCGAACCGAACCATTTCTCGTTGCACATGGGCCTCCTTTTATAGGCTGAAGGGTCACCACAAGTGGCAAGTAGATAAAGGGTAAAATAGGAAAACAGTGGTTGGTACACGCTTTATGCAGTGTCTGATGATCTATACCTAACTCGACGGCAAGGGACAAGATTAATAAATGCCGTCCTGTCGCCTAAACGATTCAACAGGACGTCAAGTGCACCACCGTTTGCCACGATGGTAAGCTTGTCGGCGCCGCTATCGCCGCTCCCGCTGGCTCGCCAGCCCTTTGACACGTGCGTTGCAGAGTAGCCTGGCGACACGTTGGCGGATGAGCTGGAGCGGAGATGAAGAGAGTTTCTTCTGCGAAAGCGCCTTGTCGCGCTTGGGAGCTTATCGCTCACCAAGCCTTCCGGCAAGCTCCTCTTGCCGGGGTCTTGTTTCCTTCGTGCCTTGAGTGGCCTTCGGCAAGCTCCTCTTGGGGCCTTGAACTTTGTTCTTGAATGGCTCCAAAGGGCAGCGGAGGACATGGCGGTCACTAGGCCAGCCCTGCCGCTGGTGAAGTGCTGCGACTGCCGTGCGAGTTCGGGATACTAGGGTACCCTACTCTAGTACACCGGCAGAGCCCCAATTTGGGCCACACGGCGACGAGCTCTGTTGGGCCAGGCCCAAAGCGGTCTGCAGACGCGTGGCCTAGATCGCGATTATTAGCCTCGGACCCACCACGCTCCCCACAGGCAGCACACTCCGGACGTGGTGTCGTGGGAGAGATCGTGGGGCTTTCTTTAATGGGAAAAGCGGGCGCCGCCCCTCTCCCCCTTATAAGCGGGGAAACAGGGCAGGGCGCCCACTTGCCATTCTTTGTCACATCAAAAACCACCGCCGCTCCCCCTTCTTCTCAAGTCCAAAGAGAGGCACGCCCCCCCCTTGCCAGGCGCCACCAGCGCCGTCAGTTCCTCCACCACCTCCGCCATGGCTCGAAAGCCGACAAGGGCAAAGGGTGAAGTCGGCGGCGCAGCGGCTCATGGCGCTGCGGAAGGCGGGCCCTCTTGACCCGCTGCTCGTCTGAAGGAGCTGCGAGCTGTATTACCTCTTACGTCGGCGGAGGCAGGCGCATCCAGCGACGAGGTGATCTCCGCCGCCACATCCAGAAGGTTTCCGTCGGGTACCCTTTCTTGGCGTTTTCTTCCACTGCGGGCTCTGCCGCCCTTTTCAATTCTTTTGCGGCGTCATGAACACATATGACCTCCGCCTCCTTGATTTCACCCCTACGCTGTCGACAATGGCGGTTTCACACACCTCTGCGAGAACTTTGTCGGAGTCCACCCAAATGTAGCACTTTTCGCCACTACTTCATGCCCGTGTTGAGAGGAGAGCCGCTTGCGGAGGGATTGCATGGATCTCGGGATCGGCAAGAAGGAAGCATATCTTGACGGAGAGCTGCGTAGAAAGTGGGAGGTGGAGAGCCGATTGGTGTTGGATTATAGAGGAGGACCCACAGCCTTTTACTGCCTGCGCCAAACTCCCATAGTGCGCGGCAATGATTGGAGCAACTTGGCGCCAGAGGATGCCAAGTTGAAGATTGCCGTGACCGGATCTTGCGCCTCCGGCAAGAAGGGCTTATCGTAGGAGCTGTTGGCGCGGACTTCCTTCGCCGCCGCATTGCGCCCTTGCAGGAGAGGAGGAGGCCTGCTTGGGAATTCCAAAACGCGACGGACATCATGAGGCTGGGCCGGGCCTCAAGCGGGACTTCTTGTCTTGGAGCTGGATGCCATCTTTGCGGGGAGCTGTTCAAGCTGATCACGAGATCACCCGAGTGGTTCATGTTGCGAGGGAGTCGTGCCTTTGTGCAACAACTCGTCGCTTGACCGCGTCCGCGATGATGCCGTTAATGCGATTCAATGGAATCGTTCCAACTTGGCAAGAGCGCCCGACGACGTCGTGCAGCAGTTCTTCGACAACTTGGAACAAGTGCCGATCCGCGCCGGCGAGCAAAAGTGGCTCACCAGCGACACCACCGAGCAAGAGATGGCGCGCCGCCACAAGGTTGGAGGCGGCAGAAGCTGCTGCCGCCCGGTGTGTTTGGAGTTCACCGTCGAGAGCGAGAGAACCGAGGCGGCAAGCCTTGCCGATCGAGAGGAGTTAAATCGGCGAGGAGGAGCAGGCGAGCCCGACGCTGAGCGAACGAGCCTGCTGGGCGCCTCCCCTCCGCCTTCAAGTAGCTTGCAGCGGGAGGAGCCCGCGCCCCCTTGAGAAGACGCCTCCATAAGACCGGAGAAGTGGCGGGGCGGCAGGCAGGTCAACAGCCACCTCGCCGCCCGGCCGCTCCACACCGCTGCAAGCTTTCTTGCTGCAGGGGGCGCCTCATGCCGCCACCTGAGCGGGAGGCCGGGGCCTTCAGGAGCCACGGCCCCGCACCCGCCAAGCGTCCGAGGGATCCTACTCCTCCAGCTCGTCGCACCGGAGCGGAATTTGACTTCTCCGCTCTCATCTCCGAGGAGGAAGAAGAAGAAGAGTAAGATCTTGTCGCTGCTTCTTGTAATTCTTCAATTGACTGCTTTATCTTGTATCGACTTGCTTCATTCGAGCTCTTTTCCTTTTTAGGGGCTGGCTCGGAGGCGTCGAAGAGGCCAAGACTCCGGTGGTTGTCGTCGAAGGCGATTCCACAATAGCTGACAGGCGCGTTTGAGACCCGTTGCCGGATCCGGCAACCCTTCCCCTAAGCAGCCCCCAGCACAGCCCCCAGCGTAAGTGTTTGGTTTATCTCTTACGGTTCGGTGTTCTTGGGTGCTCCTTTTATACTGATATCCGACTTGTTGAATCATGTAGGAGCGAGCAGCCTCATCAGGGAGCCCCGGAGGTCACTCTGAAGTTACGCTTGCTTCGACTACACGCCAAGGAGAACTCTCCGCCAAGGGGCGCTCTCGGCAAGGAGGCCTCTCCGACAAGGGGCTTCTCCGACAAGGGCAGCGCCGGCGACCCTCCATGGTGGAGACAGCGCTCTGATCCCATTGCGGGTAATCTTCTTACTTGAAAATTTCCCTTGGTTTTTTTCTTCTATTCTTCTTTTGAACATTTGCTTGACTTGTCCTTTTCTTTCTCGATCATCAGATCCATCTGCCGGAGAGCCGATGGAGGCTGAGGTTGCCCGGCGAGGAGGGCGCTCGCGGCAACAATGACAACGCCGCCAACATGGAGGAGGAGGCGGTGCCGATGGGTCCGCCGCGGCGAGGAGGCCGGCAAGGCTCTGCTTGGCGCAGAGGCTGGGGAGGGTCTGGTGATCGTACTAACGGCCACGAGGCGCAGAGGCGCCAGGCGCTCGCCGACCGCCGATCCTCCGCCACCAATGCAGCACCGGGCTTGAAGAGCCCCAGCCAGCGCCTATTCGAAGGCCGGCGGCGGTGTCTTCATCAAGCTTCCATGGGCATCGAGCTCGAGGCGTCGGTCGTGGGAGAGACCTTCGACGGAGCTTCTCGCCTCGGCCCAGGCTGTCGCTAGTTAGCGCGCCAAGCAGCAGCGATGGCGAGTTCGAGGAGGAGCAGCTGCTGAAGAAACTCTTTGTCGCTCTACCGCGCCCGACAAGCTAAGCTGGAGTCGAGGAAGCGCTTGTCGCGAGGGCGGAGCTGACATGGAGAAGCGAGAAGAACTCCGCGGCGCCAACAAGGAAACCCTCGGGACATAGCAAGCGGGAGCAACTCTCCGGCGCACGGCCTTCATCTGAGAAGGCCGAGGTCGAGGAGCAGCAAAGGCTCGCCGGTGAAGCTCTCTGCAGGAAGGTGGCTGGCGAGCGGAAGATCAACCTCGAAAGCTATGAGGAAGATCTTGCAGCTGAAGCAATCAATTGGCGGAGCACTCACGGAGGCAAAGGATGCCGCTGCGGCTGCCGAGGCCGCCAAGAAGGAATTGGAGACGAGGGTGGCGCAGCTGGAGGCCACCCTCGAAGAGCGGCGAGGAGGTCACGGGCTGAAGCGCTTGCGAGAAGGACGCCTACACTCTTGGTGAGTTGTAGGTCGTTTATTGAGAAGATCAAAAGCTCGGCGCCGCCAAGGACTCCAAGGCAGATCTTGAACTGAAGCTGGCTACCTTGCCGGAGACGCGGGCCGGCGCCAAGAGGCGGGAAGTAGTTTTGCCGAGAAGATCAAGGCCAACGAGGAGCTGTTGGCAAATGTCGCGACGCCGTGATACCCTCGGGGAGAGCATGATGCCTTTGGATGAGAAGGTCTTGTGGATCTTGCCGCCGCCATCCACTACGCAGTGATGGAGCTAGGGATGGTGGATCTCGGGTACTCCACCGACGAGCACCTTCAACCCAGCGCCAAACTCAGCCTGTTCTTCAAGGCGTGGTGGCGGGTCTCCAGCCGCTCCGGAAGAGATCCCAAAGCAGCTGGCCGAGTCGCGTCAAATCTGCGCCGGGGCTCTCGGAAGGCCCGCTCCGTTCTTTGTGGGGCATGAGGCGCTCCAGCGGCTTGATGCTTGCCGCGTGGGCGATCGGGCGGCGAGGCGGTTGTTGACCTGTCTGCCGCCCGCCTCTTCTCGGTCTTGAGGCGTCTTCTTGGCGGGGCCGCTCCTCCCGGGCAAGCTACTTGAAAGCGGAGGGAGGCGCCCGGCAGGCTCGTTCGGCTCGGCGTCGGGCTCGGCCTGCTCCTCCTCACCGCGAACTCCTCTCGTCGGCAAGGCTTGCCGCCTCGGCTGCCTCTGCCTCCTCGGACAGTGAACCCAAACCGCCGGCGGCAGCAGCCGCCGCCTCCTCCAACCTTGTAGCGTCGCGCCATCTCTTGCTCGGTGGTGTCGCGGGTGAGCCACTTTTGCTCGCCGGGCGCGGATCGGCACTTCTTCCAAGTTGTCGAAGAACTGCTGCACGACGTCGGCGGGCTCTTGCCAAGTTGGAGCGATTCCATGGGAATCGCACGACGCCGGCGGCGGGCTCTTGCCAAGTTGGAGCGATTCCATGGGAATCGCTGGCAACGGCATCATTGCGCGGACGCGGTCAGCGACAGTTGTTGCACAAAGGCACGACTCCCTCGGCAACATGAACCACTCGGGTGATCGCATCGAGCTTGAACAGCTCCCCAGCATGGCATCCAGCTCCAAGACAAGTAAAGTTCCGATTGAGGCCCAGGCGCAGCCTCATGATGTCCGCCGCGTTTTGGAATTCCCAAGCAGGCCTCCTCCTCTCCTGCAAGGGCGCAATGCGGCGGCGAAGGAAGTCCGCGCCAACAGCTCCTACGGTAAGCCCTGCTTGCCGGAGGCGCAAGATTCGGGTCACGGCAATCTTCAACTTGGCATCCTCTGGCGCCAAGTTGCTCCAATCATTGCCGCGCACTATGGGAGTTTGGCGCAGGGCAGTAAAAGGCTGTGGGTCCTCCTCTATAATCCAACACCAATCGGCTCTCCACTCCTCCCACTTGCTACGCAGCTCTCCGTCAAGATATGCTTCCTTCTTGCCGATCCTGGAGATCCATGCAATCCCTCCGGCAAGCGGCTCTCCTCTCTCAACACGGGGCATGAAGTAGTGGCGGAAAAGTGCTACATTTGGGTGGACTCCAACAAAGTTCTCGCAGAGGTGTGCGAAAACCGCCATTGTCAGGACAGCGTTGGGGGTGAAATCAAGGAGGCGGAGGCCATATGTGTTCATGACGTTGCAAAAGAATTCGGAAAAGGGCGGGCAGAGCCCGCAGTGGAAGAAAAGCGCGAAGAAAGGGTACCCGACGGAAACCTTCTCGGATGTGGCGGTGGAGATCACCCTCGTGCGCAGATGCGCCCGCGTCTCCGTCGACCAGAAGAGGTAATACAGCTCTCGCAGCTCCTTCGCGTCGAGCAGCGGGTCGAAGAGGGCCCGCTCCTTCCGCAGCGCCGCGAGCCGCTGCGCCTCGGCCGACTTCACCCCTTTGCCCTTGTCGGCTTTCGGAGCCATCGCGGAGGTGGTGGAGGAATCCGACGGCGTTGGTGGCACCGGTGGCAATGGGGGGGGGCGTCGCTCTCTTTGGACTTGAGAAGAAGGGGGGAGCGGCGGTGGTTTTTGATGTGACAGCAATGGCAAGTGGGCGTCCTGCCCCTGTTTCCCTGCTTATAAGGGGGAGGGGCGCGCCCGCTTTTCCCATTAAAGAAAGCCCCCACGATCTCTCCCACGACGCCACGCCCGGAGCGTGCTGTTCGTGGGGAGCGTGGTGGTCCGAGGCTAATAATCTGGCGATATAGGCCACGCGTGCCTGCAATCGCTTTGGGCCTGACCAACAGAGCTCGTCGCTGTGTGGCCCAGAGCCGGGGCTCTGCGGTGTACTAGAGTAGGGGTACCCTAGTATCCCGAACTCGCACGGGCAGTCGCAGCACCACAAGGCGGGGCTGGCCTAGTGACCGCCAAGGTCCTAGGCGGCTCCTTTGGAGCCATTCAAGAACAAAGTTCAAGGCCCCGCAAGAGGAGCTTGCCGGAAGGCCACTCAAGGCACGGCGAAACAAGACCCGGCAAGAGGAGCTTGCGGGAAGGCTTGGTGAGCGACAAGCTCCCAAGCGCGACAAAGATTTAGCTGCGGCAAGGCGCTTGCCGCAAGCAACTCTCTTCATCTCCGCTTCAGCTCATCCGCCAACGATGTCGCCGTGGGGCTACCTGTGCACGCAGCGTGTCAAAGGGCTGCGCGAGCCAGCGGGAGCGGTGATAAGCGGCGCTGACAAGCTTACCATCGTGGCAAACGGTGGTGCACTTGACGGTCCCTGTTGCACTGTTTAGGCGACAGGGACGGGCATTTATTAATCTTGTCCCTTGCCGTCGAGTTAGGTATAGATCATCAGACACTTTGTACAAAGCGGTGTACCAACCACTGTTTTTCCTATTTTACCCTTATCTACTTGCCACCTGTGGTGACCCCTTGAGTCTATAAAAGGAGGCCCATGTGCAACGTAGAAAGGGTTCGGTTCGGCTCAGTTAGGATTCGACTCATTCGAGACTACACACACTCAAGCTAGGTTTTGTAGCTCCCATTGCTCCCTAGCAAGAACACAATACAATCAACCAAGCAGCAGTAGGAGTGTTATCTCTCCGGAGAGCTCCGAAGCTGGGTAAACTGCTCGTGTGCATCGCTTCGATCTGCTCTTTGTGCAATCTCCGCCCCCCTCCGAACCACAAGGGACTCGGTCCGCCAGGTCCCATAGGTGTTCGTGGGTCACGATCAGCTTCCCCAACATCTTTGGCGCGCGAGCGCGAGAAGGACGCCTACACTCTTGGTGAGTAGCAGGGTCGTTTCGCTGAGAAGATCAAAGAGCTCGACGCCGCCAAGGACTCCAAGGCGGATCTTGAACAGAAGCTGGCTACCTTGACGGAGACGCTGGACGGCGCCAAGGAGCGGGAAGTAGGTTTGCTGGAGAAGATCAAGGCCAACGAGGAGCTATTGGCGAATGCCGCGACTGCCCAGGATACCCTCAGGGAGAGCATGATGCACTGGACAGAAGGTCTTGTGGATACTGCCGCCGCCATCCACAACGAGCTGATGGAGCTGGGGATGGTGGATCTCGGGTACTCCACCGACGAGCACCTTCAACCCAGCGCCAAACTCAGCCTGTTCTTCAAGGGCGTGGTGACGGGTCTCCAGCGGCTCCGGGAAGAGATCCCAAAGCAGCTGGCCGAGGAGTCGCGTCAAATCTGCGCCGGGGCTCTCCAGAAGGTGCTGATGAAGATGGCCTTCCGCAATCCAGGCGTCAACTGTTGGTACCTTCACCATCAGTGCCACGCTTGACCCTAAATAGGAAGGCGAGCTCGTTGCTTTCCTTCGGGCGAATGTCGATGTGTTTGCATGGCAGCCATCTGACATCCCCGGTGTTCCCAGGAAAGTAATTGAGCACCACCTAGCTGTCTGTCCTCATGCGCGGCCCGTCAAGCAAAAAGTCAGGAAGCAGGCAGTGGAGCGCCAAGAGTTCATTGCAGAAGAGATCAAGAAATTGGA
The DNA here is from genome assembly GCA_021605205.1 of Aegilops longissima. Taxonomy (NCBI): domain Eukaryota; kingdom Viridiplantae; phylum Streptophyta; class Magnoliopsida; order Poales; family Poaceae; genus Aegilops; species Aegilops longissima. The sequence continues at coordinate 481,076,993 of CM038679.1, read as the reverse complement.
AGCAGCAGGCCTTGTTAGAGGAGTGCCTCATCCCACGTGGTTGGCCAATCCGGTAGTTGTACGCAAGGCAAATGGGAAATGGAGACTTTGTATTGACTTCACGGATGTTAATAAAGCTTGTCCCAAAGACCCATTTCCCTTGCCGTGTATAGATCAGATTGTTGACTCCACAGCTGGATGTGATTTGCTTTCATTTCTTGATGCATATTCAGGATATCATCAGATATTCATGGCAGAAGAGGATGAAGAGAAAACCGCATTCATTACACCATGTGGCACATGCTGTTTCATACGGATGCTTTTTGGTTTGAAGAATGCTGGTTCAACGTTTGCAAGAGTGGTCCACGACGCTTTTGAGCCCCAAATGCACAGAAATGTAGAAGCCTACATGGATGACATAGTGGTCAAGAGCAAGGACAGAGCAACTCTGGTTCAAGATTTGGATGAGACCTTTGCAAATCTGTGCAAGATCAACCTCAAGCTCAATCCCGAGAAGTGCGTGTTTGGAGTTCCTTCCGCAAGCTTCTCGGTTCTTCGTGGTCTCGAGAGGGGAATTGAAGCCAACCCGACAAGATTAAGGCCATTGAGCAGATTGAAGCACCAAACGCGCCAAGGACGTAAGAAGGCTTGCCGTTATGCGTGGCTGCTCTCAAAGCAGGTTTATCTCTAGGTCAGCTGAGCTCGCCCTGCCATTTTTCAAGATTTTGAAAAAGGCAGGTCCAATGAAATGGACTCCCGAAGCGGAGGCTGCGCTGCAGGACTTGAAGAGGTACCTGTCCTCCACTCCAATACTTGTCGCACCTAAGCCACAAGAGAAGTTGCTGCTGTATATAGCGGCAACCAATCAAGTGGTTAGTGCTGCGTTAGTAGCGGAAAGGGAGGCAGATGACGAGCCGGCAACCGAGGCAGATGCATCCAGCGACAAGCAGGGGGCTTCTCCGTCAAGCTCTGGTCCCGACAAGAACGGATCTGCGCAAGATTGCGAGAAGATCTGTAAAAGGATGGTGCAGCGCCCAGTCTATTTTGTCACCCTTCCGCAGAGGGCTAGATCAAGGTACTCGGTGTGCGAAGTTGCTTTTCGCCTCCTCATGGCCTCGAAAGCTGCGCCATTACTTCCAAGCACACGAGATAACAGTTGTCACTCGCTTTCCGCTGAAGAGGATATTGCAGAATCTAGAAGCAACAGGCAGGATTGTCGAGTGGGAACTGGAACTGTCAAGCTTTGGTCTCAAGTTTGAAAGCACTTCAACTATCCAGAGCAGAGCATTGGCAGAATTTATAGCAGAGTGGACGCCAACGCAAGATGAAGAAATTCCAGAGACGAGCATCCCCGTCAAGGAAGCAAGTAAAGAGTGGCTCATGTATTTTGATGGTGCCTTCTCGCTGCAAGGCGCCGGTGCCGGCGTGCTGCTTATCGCACCCACCGGAGAGCACCTCAAGTACATAGTCCAGATGCACTTTCCCAAGGAGCAAGCAACAAATAATACTGCAGAGTATGAAGGTTTGCTTGCCGGTCTCAGGATTGCAGTGGACCTTGGGATCAGGAAGCTTATTGTCAGGGGTGACTCGCAGCTTGTCGTCCGCCAAGTAAACAAATATTATCAAAGTCCATTGATGGAAGCCTATGTTGATGAAGTGAGAAAGCTAGAAGAGCACTTTGAAGGCCTGCAAATGGAACATGTTCCAAGAGCTCAGAATGATATTGCTGATGGCCTGTCAAAGTGCGCTGCACTCAAGTTACCTGTGGAACCAGGGATTTTTGTGCTCAAGCTTACTCAACCAACTGTAACACCATCAACTGGACAGAACAAGAAGAGGAAGTTGGTTCCCGATGACTATTTTCCGGCAGAGCTCCCTGAAGCCGCCGCCAAGAAGGTCCCCAAAATCAACACAGATATTGCTGAGGAGCGGTCTGCTCCGACAAGCCCTAGGGTTTGTTTCGTTGAAGCGCACGCCCCGACAAGTTTTGCTCCGCAAGCTTGCCGGGATCATCAAGCTCCGGCTGAGCCACGTGTTCTTGCCGAGAAGCTGATGTTCCCAAGAGCGGCAGATGTGCCTTAGTTCTTGTTGTCGAGCCGCAAGCTCCAACATGGGCACAGAGATCGCCCATTTCCTTCGAGACAGAGAACTTCCCAAGAGCAAGAAGAAGCGGAAAGAGTAGCCCGGCAGTCAAGTATGTACCAGTTTGTTGACAACATCCCTGCATGAAGAAGACTCAACGGTGTGAAATTGAAGTGTATTTGCCGGAAGATGGATGAAGTTGTTGGCAGAGATTCACGGAGGCATATGTGGTCACCACATTGGCAAGAAGAGCACTTGCCGCAAAGCTTTCCGGCAAGGTTTCTTCCGCCGAAGCCCTCCAGATGCAATCGCACAAGTAACCAAGTGTGAAGCGTGTCGGCCCATTCCAAACAGATACACCAGCCAGCTCAAGCTCTCCAGACGATCCCTTTATCCCGCCATTTTCGGTCGGGGCTCGACATCCTCGGCCCCTTTCCCCGAAGTTGTCGGGGCTTTGAGTACTTGTACGTCATGAATCGACAAGTTCACAAAGTGGCCGGAAGTGGAAGCAAGTGAGGAAGGTGACAACACATCTAGCCAAGTTCTTCAGTCAATTGTTTGCCGCTTTGGGATACCTAACAGGATCATCACCGACAATGGTACACAATTCACGAAGTCGCACCTTCATGCAATACGCCCAAGATCTTGGCGCCAAGGTCTCTTTGGCCATTGCTCATCCAAGGAGCAACGGTCAAGCGAGAGGGCAAATGTTGAAGTGCTGCGAGGACTCAAGACCGAACTTTCGACGTGCTGCACAAGTGCGGAAGAAACTGGATTGAGGAGCTGCCGGTGGTTCTTGGTCGCTCAGACGACGCCAAATCGAGCCATCGCCGTACACCTTTCGCTCTAGTCTACGGAGCAGAGGCGTTCTCCCCACGGAACTCAGATATCGGTCACCTCGAAAGTGCTCGCTATGATGAGTTTGAGCAAGAGCAGCTGCGACAAGATGACGCTGCTCCTTGAGGAGGATCGTCTTCAGCGCTGCACGAGCTGCTCGTTACCAGCAAGCTTTGCGCCGCTACCATAGCCGCAGTTAACGCCGAAGCTTCGAGGAAGGCGACCTTGTTCATCGGCGCGCTCAATCCGCCAAGAATTCCAACAAGTTGACGCCAAGTGGGAAGGCCCTTATCGGGTGAAACGAAGTCACTAGGCTCCGGCGCTGTCCGCTTTGAGACCAAGATGGTGTTCCGTGAGCAACTCCTGGAATATAGAGCATCTTCGTAAGTTTTACCCATAGGGCGCGGTTGCCGGAACCTGTTCCGGCAACCAACCTTTTGTACAAGTCTTGCAGCTGTTGCATGTAATCCTTTGTACAAAGCCGGGCGCACACCCCGTGCATCAGTAAAGCTCATGTGTTGCGCACAACTTGTCAAATGCATGCTTTCATAATCCTTTATGCATGTGTTATCTAACATTTTGTGCAGCATCCACACCCGGTAAGCAATAACGAGCCACTAGGCTCCATAAGAGATAATGGTGTGAGCCGTCAAGTGTTGGTCGAGGAAGTATCGCCTTGCCGGGAAGCGAACGTCAAAAAAGCTAAGTTGCCAAAGTTTGAGCAATCAGTTTTTAAATTTTTAAGTTATCTTCCTCGAATGATAGTACTTTGTATGGAAAACCTGTGCGTGAAGGAACTAACTCGCGGCTGGTTTGGCGCCTTACTTTGTTTCGAGTCCGCCAACAATTTAAGTGAGCTGCAACCAGTATGCGACAAGGTTGCTTGTCGGAGGCGGCATCGCCAAAGAAGCTGCCGACGTCCGCACTCAGCGCTTCATGCAAACGTACAAAGACCGACAAGTTACCTAAAAGCGAGGGCACAAACATACAAAGGAGAAAATCGAGTAAAGGAAATAACATTGTGATCGCTTGCCTAAGATAGAGTATATTACAAAATAACTTGTCGCAGATCTAATAAATTGTTCTAAACATGATCAGCAGCGATAAGGAAAGATAAACTTGGCGGCCTAGTCACGCGGGTCGCCATCGAGCCTCTCGACCGCCACCCTGCCCACGATGGGTGCGATAAGGGCCTTGAGTGCTTCGACGCCAGCAGTCGGCGGCAGGGACTTGAGGACGTTGGCGAAGTTGACGCCTGGATTGCGAAAGGCCACCTTCATCAGCACCTTCCGGAGAGCTCCGAAGCTGGGTAAACTGCTCGTGTGCATCACTTCGATCTGCTCTTTGTGCAATCTCCGTCCCCCTCCGAACCACAAGGGACTCGGTCCGCCAGGTCCCATAGGTGTTCGTGGGTCACGATCAGCTTCCCCGACACCCATCAACCGCCACCCTCCTCCATCACGCCGGAGCCGATACCCCGACGTCGTCGTCCACCGCAACCTCAACCGCAACCTCAACCGCAACGCCCTCCACTGCTAGTAGTTGAAGCCGAGGCCGAGCCGTCCGTACCCGAGCCAGTTCAACCAGGCCGTCCTGCGCCTCACCGCTGCCGCGCCAACTTCGCCACCCTCCACCGCATCGGAGTTGTTCTGCTACGCCGTCCTTCGCCGCCACGGATCTGCTTCCCCTCCGCCGACATACGGCCACGGCAACACAGTCAACAATTTGGCCATGGGTTCATCCAAGCCAAGACACCTGTAACATCGGTTTCCCCGGTAAAAAGAAGAGGATCGGCGCGACATGTGGAGGTGACCACACCAGCAACCGAAAAAGGTACTCCTCTTCCCTTATTCGTGCAAATCTTACGTATCTGCTTGCACGGTATTCATCCCACAGGAGAGACTAGTTGACCGCTACTTCTTGATAATAGATGTTCCTAGTAACTCGCGATGCACAAGGTTTCTCCTCATATACTATTTCACCTTAGCTAGAGGTCCATCGCCTCAATTTCAATTTCGCCGCTTGATTCCCAATTAATGAAGCATTCCCAGAGTAACAGCGCTAGTACGCCTATTACGCCGGGAAGTAGCGCTTGGTGTTTATCTTAGGGCGCAGCGGCCTAGAGCTACTGGCGGCCGATCTGGAGGTCAGCCGGGATTAAAGGGATGGCCTGGGCGCTGCCAAGCACGGCGGTGGTGTGAGGTCGATGGGACGGCGGGCGACGGAGGCAGGGTTCTGGGCCGGTGGTCGCCTGGCGGTTCGAGAAAGATCACAACAAGGATCATGGCGGGAGGTAGACGAAGGCCATCTTCCTGCTCCTTATATATCGACGGTTCATTAAAAATCGATCGACCTATTTATTTTCAATGATTGTTATCTTAGATATGACCACATGTGGTGGTGTCTTTGGAGGAGTACTGCATTTCTGTGCTCATATATTACAAAATCATACGGAGTAGAATCTAATTTTGTTTGCCATGCAATGTTGTAGTGCTATCATATGTCTCCTGTCATTTATTTTTCAGCCACCTGCTATCTGCTACTTTTACAGTGCACTAGTTCTCCACACACTTCACCCTTACTCTCACTATTGTGTTTTTATGCAAGGGTATTTCAGACTCTGCTGCCATGAGAGAAGCCAAAAAGAAAAGAAAGAAGTCACTCCAGCTTCGTATGTGGGTAGGCAAGAGATGTTACAACGCTATAAAGGGTGCAGTGTCAGAAGATGGAGACGGTAAACGTAGCTTTGGAGTTGATGACCTCGCTCGCAATGAACCACCATCCCAGGTGCTTGCTTTAACTTCACGGTGTCATATGTTGTTGCATGTTCCATATGGTGTCTAGCTTGTATTCGAAAGGCCGAAGTCGGTAAGATAAGGAAATATTTTTTTTACATGAACCACCATCCCGTGAGCACCAGAAGACAAATAGCTAGTCAGGGCACTGCCGAGCCAGTGACAAGCCCAGCAAAGATAGGCATCACCTGCAAGCCAACTAAAAAGCTGAGATGTTGGCGAAGCAGCCTGCCTCCCACCAGGCTTTCAGGTCCTAGATGATCATGCTCACCACTCCAGCCGGATGTCTAGCTTGTATTGCTTCAAATTTGGTTAAATTGCATCTGCTTAGCTTACACATTATACCTTTGAATATGACATGCCTTTCTGTTTTTGGTACATACTAGTACATCTGTGTATTAACCATGTTCTTACATCAAACTAATGTTCTTGTGTATCCTCATCAATCACTTATGACGAGGCAGGCAGGCAAGGGACTACTCCTCATTTAAAGAATGCAGTCGGCCTCCGACATGATTCTCAAGAAATGAAATGCTAGATGAAGATAGTGAACGTAGCTCTGTAGTTGATTACATCATTTCCCCTACACTAGCATCGCTGGTGCTTGCTCTAACTTGGCAGCGTGATATGTGGTTGCATATTGCATATGGTGTCTAGATTGTAATTCTTCCAATCTGGTTAAATTGCATGTGCTGGTCTGCTTAGCTTATACATTATACCTGTTAATGTGACATGCCTTCCTGTATTTAGTACATAGTACATCTGTCTATTAAACATGTCCTTACATAAAATTATTGTTTTTCTGTATCCCGCATCAATCAACATGACGAGACACCTTTAGTATATGCAGTGCGATATTAGTTGCATCTTTCATATAATTTATAGCATGTGCTGCTTCTAATTTGTTGAAATTCCATTTATTATGGGACGCTTTTAACTTGGCAGAGTCATATTGGTTGCATCTTTCATGTGGTGTCTAGCTTGCATTGCTTCTTATTTGCTGGAATGGTTTCTGCTTAGTTTACACAAACAGTTGTGAACATGCCATGCCGTCCTGTTTTTCGTACATATTCCATCTTGGTATCATGTGTTTGCCTTACATCAAAGTAGTGATTGTCAGTATCATGCATGAATGAGTTCTGAAGAGAGAATTTTATTGCTTTTTCTTGTCGGTTTTACTTGACAATTCAAAATCAATAAAGCGGAAGGAAGTTAGCAAGGCAGCGGATAAAGGTGCTCCTTCCGAATGGAGGGCCTCTACAGTTTCTAATCCTCCGCACCCCCAAGATTATTTCCAAGATAACACATGCATAGACACTCAACAAGGCTGTGTTTATGATGAGCACGTCTCCCCTAGTGCAGCATCACCGGTGCTCCCTCTAACTTGGCACTGTTATATGTGGTTGCATGTTATGTGTGATGTCTAGCTTGTATTGCTTCTAATTTTGTCGAATTCCATCTGCTTACTTTACACATTATACTTGAATAAGACATGTGTTCCTGTTTCTAGAACATACAATATCTGTCTACAACACCATGTTCTTACATCAAATTACTACTGTTGTGTAACCTGCAACAATCACTTATCATAAGACACGTTTGACTTCGGAGTGTGATGTAGGATACATCTCACATTCGTTTCTAGCTTGTTCTACCAATTTATTGAAATGGCACTTATGACGAGACAGTTTTAACTTGGTAGAGTGATATTCGTTGCATCTTTCATATGGTGTCTAGCTTTCATTGCTTCTAATTTGTTGAAATGCCTTCTCCTTAGTTTACACATCATAAGCTGTGAATATGCAATGTTGTGAATATGCAATGGCATTAATGACGAGAGACCTCTAACATGGTAGTGTGATGTTGTTTGCATCTTGCATATGATTTGTTTCTTGTACTACTTCACATTTATTTAAACGCCATTTATGATGAGACATTGTTAACTTGGCAGAGCGATATTTGTAGCATCTTTCATATGATGTCTACCTTCCATTGCATTGCATCTAATTTGGTGAAATGTCTTCTTCTTAGTTTACACATCCTAGTTCTGGTTATCTCTTCTGTCATGTTTTTCATACATATTACATCCTCCTATCATGTGGTTGTCTAACATCAAAGTTCAGTTCATCTACATCACGCAACAATTTGTTCTGAAGAACTAAATTGTTATTCGTTTTTCTTGTCGGCTTGACTTAACATGGCACAGAGAAAGAGGAAGAAACACAGAATGACAGGGAATGAGAAGCGGATGAATCCTGCAGATTCTGCTGGTACTGATGGTGCAATAGAAGGTCAAAGTCCAGCGGAAAATTCTACAAACACGGAATCCCATGCTACACGAGTTGCAAAAAAAGCCAAGCAGAAACAAAATAGCTACCACCAAACAAGCAGAGACAGCCCTAGTTCTTGCAACACCTACCACAGTACTACCAACTACACGACTTACTCATGCGTCAGCTGAGCTAGCAGCACGTTCCCAAGCTCCCTTGTCACCTGACACTACTTCCCAAGCACTCTTGACACAAGACGAGTTGGCAATATCAGATGAACCGTGTGAGCTTCAACAGCAAGAAGGTAGTTGCTGGAGTCAAGTTACAGTTGCATGCTTCTTTATATCTAGTCTCACATTTTGATGTACACTAACACTTCCTATGTTCGTTGTTGGACGAGCACCTAGGCGCAAGAGGAAACAAACATCAGGGATAATGCTCGATAGGTTAACTAAATCTAGAGGAGGAAGAATGGAGATCCGTTTTGAGGCAGGTTTAAAAAGGCCACGTGATGCTACAGAGTCAGCCAAGTTAGTATCAGAGGCAGCGGTTGCCGTTAGGTGTCATGTACGTATCCTCCCAACATGGATTCAGTACAGGAATGACAAAGATGAAACCCAGTTCAACGCCTTCCTCGACCATTTATCTGTAAGTATGGTTATGTATGGAAACTAGTAATATCGTCTTGCTGTGTCCCATACTTTCTAGGTTGTCGATAATGAGACTCCCATAATTTTCAATGATGAGGTTCAAGTTGATAGCCAAGATGATGCAACCTGACAAGCTTGCACCCATGTTTTCAAGTCTGCTCTACGACAAGATCGGTATAACTTGAGGAAAACTCACTTTGAAGGCAAGGCTAATAGTGAAGTTTCCCAAACATATCCAGTGGAAAATATATCGGATGAAGGCCGGAGGGACCTTGTTAAACACCGGTCCGATCCAAGTATCGGTACATTATATATATGTGATCAGATCACATGTTGAAGTCCTATTTACGCATGTGCCACACAAATCTATCTTCTTGTAGGTGAACTGTTCAAAGAACAAGGCCAACCGCATTTAAAGTGAAATTCCAATGCATTTACGGGATCTCGTAGCTATATTGCACATCGCGAGGCTCTTGTAATTAGCTGTTGTTTCACTCTTTTCGTTGTACCATATTATCGATCTATATTGACTTGTTCAAATGCAGGGAAAGCCCGCAAGGACCAAAAAGTACTGAACCAAATGTTGTGGAAATCTTCAAGGACTGTCACACCAGAAGAAGAAGGGCATGACTACACCACCAAAGCCATTGTTGTAAGTCCTTAATCCTCATGCCTTTTAACTACTACTTACTCTGACTTGTGCCTTGAACAGCATGGTTTGGAGCCAATGTCTATTACTCTTTTCAATTTTATAGACAATTGTCTTAGCGTATCATTGCACCTTACAAGGTTTAAAAGAGAGGAGTGATGTTGCTTTGATCTTGACCCGTAATCCAGTTATGTGCTGGACTTGCCCACACAACGTTACAATTGCATGTTTGTCTGTTCTCAGTTGTTTTGTGATATGAATGATGTCATACTATGCTTACCGTATTATAAACTTCGTCTCTTTATCCTTAGCCCTCAATACAATGTGAAGAAATAGACAATACATTAGCGATGGTACATGGTCATATGTTTGGAACCTGGTTTTATTATGTACTTTGCAATAAAATACAACTAATATTTTACATGGGTTCACCGAATAAGTTCGTATATAGACCAAAGCTATTTTGTTTGGTTTTGTTGCCTCCTTAATATCTTCTCGCTCGATACTACTAATGTAAAACCTCAACTTTTCAATGAGCTATGGAAAAATGAGGAACCGCCACCTTCGAAGGTGGCAAGGCAACTATAACCGCAATGTCACCGTTGCTGCAAAGGGCAAGACGTGTCCACTAACAAAGGCCAAAAGCACGCCTCGCGTAATACTGTGTTGGTTGTTAAGGCAATATCGCCCAAACTGCCTCATGATCAAGATATGCAAGCTCAAAGCAATGTTGTATCTGCGCCCGCACACAAGTCCATTCCCTAACAGAGACCCTTTGTGAAACAAGGAGAAACATTGCTCAATGTCGTCAAGATATGCATGGTTTTGAAACCGACTATCGACATTTGCTATGTTGTTCAGAGCCTAGGGAAATGAAGGCGAGGGTTATGGTGCTCCATCGGACAATACAAAGATGAAAACGTACTACCAGTCAAATGAATCTGAGCTTCAACTTCGTGGTGCATTTATCCGCTAGATGTTAAGTTTTATGCCAACCTTCCTTTTGTTATAGTTGTAATTTGTTTTGGTGCGATACAAAATTTATTCTTAACTTGCAGCCACCGCTGAAGAAAAAACAAGAAGCCATTTTTGTATAGTGTAGGGTATTCCCTATATTTGCACTGGTGGCGATCTTTGATGCCAATGGATGTAATCTGTGCAATCGCCTTAATAGCCTAGCGTTAGTTTCAGCCCTTATTTATTTCCTAGTCTTCTTTTTCCCTGGTTTGCTAGTGGTCGCAACTACCATGGGCCATATATAGGCCGTAGGATCCATGGGCCTCCTACGGGCCGTCGATAAATGGGCCTGTAATCGGTGGGCCTCGGGCCGTCGGATAAATGGGTCTACATGGGCCGTAATCGGGCGTAATTGGTATCGGCCCAGCACGGTAACATGCCATAGGACATTAAAGGCTTAATTCTGTCACAGGCATAACGGGTCGTTAATGGGCCAGAATATAGGACGGGTTGGAAACGGCGCAACGGGTTAACAGGCCAGAAACGGGCCAACTCTTGCCATGGGCCGAAATTGGCCCATTGGGGTAACAGCCAGTAACGGGCTGACTCTTGCCATGGGCCGAATTTGGCCCATTAGGGGAACAGGCCAGTAACGGGCCGACTCTTGCCATGGGCCAAATTTGGCCCAATAGGGAACAGCCAAGAATGGTGCGGAAGTAATCGAGGGCAAAAGGAGCCCAAGAACGATGGGCCGTCAATAGGCCGAAGCTAACACGGGCTGAAACGCCCATGTAAATCACGGTCGTTAACGGTATAAAGAAAATTACTGTTCATTATGGGCTAGAGTCACCGTGGGCCTGTAAAGGGCCGAAAGATATGAAGGCCTCATATGGGCCGAAAGACGTCGTGGGCCATACATGGGCCGAAAGTGAAATGGCTGGCGTTATATTTGATGGCCCACATGACGTTGTTGGGCCGATTTCCTTTAGGTCCTAACGGGCTGTAAAATGGGCTATTTGCGAAGAGACTGTTAACAGGCTTTTCATCGGCCAACCCGTTAACTTTTGACCAAGTCAAACGGGCCGGCTTTGTAAGCTAAATGGGCCAGTGGTGGGCCGTGGCACGTGTCTGAAGGAAATATGCCCTAGAGGCAATAATAAAGTTATTATTTATTTCCTTATACCATGATAAATGTTTATTATTCATGCTAGAATTGTATTAACCGGAAACATAATACATGTGTGAATACATAGACAAACAGATAGTCACTAGTATGCCTCTACTAGACTAGCTCATTAATCAAAGATGGTTGTGTTTCCTAACCATAGACATGTGTTGTCATTTGATTAATGGGATCACCTCATTAGGAGAATGATGTGATTGACATGACCCATTCCGTTAGCTTAGCACTTGATCGCTTAGTATATTGCTAATGCTTTCTTCATGACCTATACATGTTCCTCGTAACTATGAGATTATGCAACTCCGTTTACGGAGGAACACTTTGGTACTACCAAACGTCACAACGAATCGGGTGATTATAAAGGAGTACTACAGGTGTCTCCAAAGGTACTTGTTGGGTTGGCGATTTCGAGATTAGGTTTTGTCACTCCGATTGTCGGAGAGGTATCTCTGGGCCTTCTCGGTAATATACATCACATAAGCCTTGCAAGCATTACAACTAATGAGTTAGTTGTGAGATGATGTATTACGGAACGAGTAAAGAGACTTACCGTAACGAGATTGAACTAGGTATTGGATACCGACGATCGAATCTCGGGTAAGTAACATACCGATGACAAAGGGAACAACGATGTCGTTATGCGGTTTGACCGATAAAGATCTTCGTAGAATATGTAGGAACCAATATGGGCATCCAGGTTCCGCTTATTGGTTATTGACCGAGAATGGTTCTAGGTCATGTCTACATAGTTCTCGAACCCGTAGGGTCCGCACGATTAACGCTTCGATGACAGTTCATTATGAGTTTATAAGTTTTGATGCACAAGGTTGTTCGAGTCCCGGATGTGATCACGGACATGACGAGGAGTCTCGAAATGGTCGAGACATAAAGATTGATATATTGGAAGCCTATGTTTGACTTGAAAGGTTCCGGATGAAAACAGAAGTTACGGAACACCGGGGTTACGGAACCCGGGGGTCTATGGGCCTTGATGGGCCATAGAGAGAAGAGGAAGGGCGGCGGAGGCAGGCCGCGCCCCCCCTCTAGTCCGAATAGGACAAGGAGGGGGGGCGCCCTTCCCTCTTCCCTCCTCCAATCCTAATCAAACTAGGAAAGGGGGGAGTCCTACTCCCCGTGGGAGTAGGACTCCTCCAGCGCCGCCTTTGGCTGGCCGCACCCCCTTGCTCCTTTATATACGGGGCGGGGGCACCCAGAACACACAAGTTGATCTACGGATCGTTCCTTAGCCGTGTGCGGTGCCCCCCTCCACTATATTCCACATCGGTCATATCGTCGAGGAGCTTAGGCGAATCCCTGCGTCGGTGGAGCATCATCATCGCCACCACGCCGTCAGGTTGACGGAACTCATCCCGACACTTTGCTGGATCGAGTCCGGGATCGTCATCGAGCTGAACGTGTGCAGAACTTGGAGGTGCCGACGTTCGGTGCTTGGATCGGGTCGGATCGTGAAGACGTACGACTACATCAACCGCGTTGTTATAACGCTTCCGCTTTCGGTCTACGAGGGTACGTGGACAGACACTCTCCCCTCTCGTTGCTATGCCATCACCATGGTCTTGAGTGTGCGTAGGAAATTTTTTGAAATTACTACGTTCCCCAACAGTGTCGACATATCATAGGTGCCTATCTGACCCACTGACGAGCTGACACGTGTTTCGTCCGGCCAATAAGAATTTTACACGTGGAAATTTCCCATTGGTCGGGGCTGTTAACGGGTTATCGGATCCAAAACCCGACCCGATAGCTTAATGGCGTTCCGTTATGGTGGATGCCACGTGTCGGTCACCCTTGACGAAAGCACTTCTTTGACGCGCAATTTATCATCATGGAAGTGGACACTTCCGTGATGATAATTTTGGTAATGTCATGGAACACTTCTACGACAGCAAAGGTATGACTATCTTGATTCTGTCATAAGATCGTCATGGATGTACATGCATGACAAAAAACGCGACCTACTGTGACGAACACGTATCATCACGGAAGTGTATTTTTTTGTAGTGAGTTCACTCAAGATTACCTCGCAAAGTACATGATTGGTGGACACGCAATGAATGTTAAAGTATTTCATCCAGACTACAATGATCATCAAGAAGTTGTAATGAAGACAGTGAAGGATGGACGGGCACCCATCACAAGGGGTTGGCCTAGATTCGTGCGCGCATTACGCATGGAGGAGGGAACAATATGGGCATTCCGCTTCACCTTCTCCAGCAACCAAAATGTCTTTAGCCTCTCTCTTTACAGTCTTTAGTACAAATATAGTTCGTCGTTCTTTACTTGGTGCTCCTGTAGTTCTTCAGTATATGTACCTGTGCACTGAATTATGCATTTGCGGTTGAACCTATATTTGTAATAAACATGGTTGAATATGAAATAAGTGATTGCCTACTTTCAAATTCAAAACAAGTGATTTTTAAATTAGGGATTAATTAGGGATTACACTGCACACGGTTGGCGGAAGCAAAACGTCTGCGATAGACGTGGAGATCAGAAACGCTTCTAGGATCCACTACGTGTGCGATCAATCTCCACTGCACACACGAATTTCTCTTGAAAACAATTTGCGTTAGGCCACCTTGCGCAAACGTTTACCACATAAAAACTATGTGTGATGGACAACCTTTGCCACACAGTTTCTTCTATGCACCGTGTGTGATGCATTCAATAATGCAAACGATAAAGTTGTTAATATCATGTGCAATGGAAATGCTATCACAAACGATTTAACGGGAAAAATTGTGTGTGATGTACCTGTGAACGGAAACGTTTTCCTTGGAGAGACTGTGTGGGATGTACATACGAACAGAAACGTTTAGCAGGGACTGACTGTGTGGGATGTACTTGCGACCCGAAAATTTTTCGCATGTATAGCTCTACTTTACGTATTTCCATATTTGAGCGGTCGCCGGTCGCACACGACCTCATTTTGTCGAGCGTGTGTGCCAGGAGGGCATATCCCCGACGTTTTCTGGGTCGTGTGGGAAGGACCCCCCCTATCACCCACACTCACTTGGCGATGGTTCCAAATGTCATCGCAGAAAGGGGTTAAAACCCGTTTGTATAGCATCGACGCGTACCAGCGATTGCTTAATGCTCTGCCTGATCATCCTCTTAAGAAAAATGAAATACTTGATATCTTCTATAATGGACTAACTGATGCTTCTAGAGACTTCCTAGATAGTTGTGCTGGTTGTGTTTTCAGGGAACTAACTGTTTGTAGCGACCTGACCAAAAATCGGTCAAATCTCTATGTCTGTACCATCCCAAGATCATGCTGGTACCCACAGTACATCGATAAAGTAATCAAAGTTCAATCACACCTGAATATCATTAAACGATTCTCATATAGAGTCTTTATTACAAGATAATAAATTTGGCTCAAGGCCAACTCATGAGAAATAAACTAATAACATCTGGAAGCGTCGAAGATAAGCGAGTCCATCCGACTCAAAGGGCAATCGCTAAGCGCGAGCGTAGCCTCACCCCGATCGAATATATCTACGCAACATAATACGTTGCAGCCATGTAGGTCAGCTTTTGGAATAAGCTGGCAAGTCATGAAGAATAATAATAATAAAGTTACTAACTCTATATGCATTTTGGCTGTGGAGCTCTAAGTTTCATCATTTTGCGAAAAGCAAATTTTATCCTACTACAGTGGACTTGCTTGCAAATTACTACAATTGTTGGTAGTTATTGAGATGGTTCCGCCAACCAATATCTCGTTCCCAATTATTAAGTCATAAAAACCCCTCAAATTAATTCATTAGTTTTAGTGTTGAGATATCCGAATACTTCCAAGTTCCAGAGGCTCAAATGTCCGTAATCGGGACACGGCTAATCGATTAGATCTTTAACTCTGCAGAGGGTTGCGACTTTCCCGCAAGAATCATTCCTCCTTTAAAGTCTTAGCACTTCATGGTGTTTGAAGACGGACGAATGAAACAGGTCTTCCAAAGAGTTCTTCCGCTACTGCCGGTACCCATCCAATCCTACCGTTCTTCTACATCTCGTAGTACCGCCCAGCCAGCGTCACTACTAGGGTCAACCCAGCCGAGCCCATAATGGCTTGCGGCTGCATTGTAAGCTTCCGGTCATGGGGCATCCATCCTTCTCTTCGTGGCTGGGTGAAGCTTTCCGCAAGATGTCATGGCACTTCTCCATGCATCCCGCCACCACTGGGTTCTCCAGGTGCCCGTCAACAAATCCTCCACCCAGTAGTGATTTTCCAAGTCCATCTTGATCATTGTAGTTCATGGGGTTGTCATCATCATTGACTCTCACATCTTGCTTATGGATTTCACTCAACCCAAAACCCGTCTCACGAGCATAGCAAAGTAACTACTACGTCCCGGGTCATGGTAACAAGGGATTGGTTCATCCTACCACATGATACTACTCAAGTTTAATGACTTCAAGATTTCACTACTGCATGCATGGTGGGTGGTGACAATTACTAATGCACAAAAACATAGGTATAGAAATAACATGATCAAAACTTGCCTTCTTGATGATCCTCGTAAGCTAAAGAGTCGTAGTAGCAAGCTTCAGACTCGGAAACTCTACCGAGACAAACAATAACACAATAAGCACAAAGCAATAGGATCACACAACATAACAAAAGTAACATAACACAACAAAACAACCAAAACCAAATCCAAAAGGAAACTCAAAGAAACCAACTCAAAGTTTTTCCTACTTCAAATAATAACTAAAAGTAGTTCTATATAGTTAAAAAATTTCTATCATAACCTAATCAAGGTTTTAGGTTAACTTAACAGAAAAGAACTCACTAAGCAACTAGGAGCAAAAAGAATTAATTAAAAGCTTTTATAAAACTCCTATTAGGCCTAATCCAATTTCTATTAGGAAAATAAAATAAAACTTTTATTAATTATAAATAAAAGTTCATCTACTAGAGTGACAGAAACTAACCTAGAATAACTAATCGAAGTTAAAAATAAATTCATTTGCTAATTAAAATATTAGGAAAACAGAGCTAGTTAATTAATTAGGATTAATGGGATTCTGCTTAAAACTAATTATTTATTAATCCTAAAATACCCAAGTTAATTTCTATGGTTTGTCAATGTCAAAATAAAGTTGGGACAAAAAGAATCATGCAAAAATAATTTTTCTAACTCAAGTTATAGCAGATTTACTATTCTGACTAAAACTAATTTAAAGCAATTTTAATTATTTTAACATAGCTAAATATATATTCTACAGAAACTACATAAAACTTTCAATCCAACAAAAAAGAATCATCTAAAAATAATAAACAGAATAAAAGATATCAATTTTTCAAAAGCAGAGACTATTCTCGCTAAAACAGAAAAATCAAAATAAAAGAAAAAGGCCTAATGGGCCTATCTTTGTATACTGACGTCAAATAGTCTAAACGGGCCTAGGGTTAAACTAAGCGGACGGGCTAAATAAAAACCTAACTAAAATAATAAACCGGAAAGAACCGGCCGGTCTTTTTATAAAAAGATACCCCTTCGGGGGTTCTAATCGTGGCCGTCGGTTTGAGATCGGACGGGGATGATCCGGTGGCTTACGGAGTCCCGCGACGGCGGGCGGCGGCGAGAGTCGTCGGGGTTCCGGCGGCCGGGAGCTCGGGAGTCGCCGTCTTGGAAAGGGGAGGTCGGTGAGGAGTTTGGTGGGGTCGGGGGTGATCGGGGAAGGCTAGGGCGTCGACGGCGGCGACTTTGGCGGCGGAGGGAGCTCGGGTCTCCGGTGAGGTCGAGCGGGAGGGAGAGGGGGTCCGGCGACGTCTCGGGGAATGGGGTGCGGGGGCGGCGGCCTTTATAGCCAGGGGGCTCGGGCGGCCGGGGAGGATCGGGCGATCGAATCCGGATCCCGGGATCCGCGATCTCAGCGGTCGGCGAGGCGTGGGCGAGGGGAAGAAGATGGGGCGGGCCCGCTGGTCAGTGAGAGAGAGAGGGGGAAGGAACGAGCGGGTGGCCGAGGCGGAGCGTTTGGTGTGAGGTAGGCTGGGCTGGCTCTTTGGCTGGCTGGCATTGGCAGTGGGCAGGGGGCTGGGCTGGGCAAGCTGAGGCTCTTGGGCTGGCTGGGCCTGGGTGGCCTAAATGGCGCCTGGGGTTTTTCTTTTAAAATTTTATTTTGTAATAAAACAAAACTGAACTAAAACAATAACTATAAATATTTTATATAGGGTATATATATACCAAAATGATCAGGGGAATATTCCCTTTCATTTGAGCATTTTTCCAAAGGCAAAATCCAAAATTTATAAAAATCCATTTTTTTAAATTCAAATAAAATTCAGATTTGAATCCAAATTTTTTGGCAATGTTTTCCTCTGATATTTTTGGAGTGTCATGTTTGCTCCTCTCATACTTTTGACAAGTATTTATCAGGCTTAGTTTTTTTTTGAAATGTTTCCCACTTGCCAAAATTTGAATTCAAATTCAAAACTCAAATTTTCTCTGAAACTTCAAATGGCATTCAAATTCAAACAGGATGCATAGGATGCTTAGCTATAATTGTAAAACATTCCAAATAGGAAATTTGGGATGTTACACTGTTGAACAAGCTGAGGAATTATTGAATAACATATTGAAAAATTATGATGATTGGACTCTTCCTGAACCACCGCCTAAACCAACTCCAAAGAAGAGGGGTATATTATATCTTTGTCTTTAAGATATGAAATAGGCAAATAAAAGTATGAAAGAAAAAGGTATTAAAGCAGAGGATGATAAAAATTTACCTCCTATTGAAGAAATACATGGACTTGATACACCACCACCAAAGGTATTAGAGGTAAACTCTTTGATGAAAGTGACAACCCTTATAACATGCATCCTAGTCAATGCCTTTATGAGTTTGATAACTACATTAGAAAACAAGATCACTTCAATGAAAATGTTGTGAAATAATTGAAATACAACTCTGATATGATTGCTCGCTTGAGTGACTTGTTATTTAGTATCTCTACTGATGTTAGAGGTGTAGGAAAATATGCCTCTATGGTTCATACTCAGTTAGAACAAGTTGCTAAATCTCAAAGAGAATTGCTTGATGAAATGAACAATAGTATAAATGATCATGTTGTTAGAGTAATGACTAGAGGAGGTAGAATGACTCAGGAACCACTTTATCCCGAAGGACACCCTAAAATAATTGAACAAGAATCTCAAAGAATTAACATTGATGCACCTAGTCCTTCAAGAAAGAAAAAGAAAAATGATAGGACTTTGCATACCTCTAATGAACCTGAAATAGAAAAATCTCCTGAAGATAATAACGATCTCTCTATCTCTGATGCTGAAACTCAATCTGGTAATGAACATTCACCTAGTGATAATGAAAAAGATAATGATGATTTTCATGAAGAGACTCAACCAAACAATGATAAATAACTAGATAATGATGTCGAGATAGAACATGTTGTTGATCTTGATAAACCACAACCTAAAAATAAAAGATATGATAAAAAAAGACTTTGTGGCTAGAAAACATGGTAAAGAGAGAGAACCATGGGTTCAGAAAACCATGCCATTTCCACCTAAACCAACTAAGAAAAAATATGATGAATAATTTGAACGCTTTGTTGAAATGCTTAGGCTAGTATTTTTGCGCACTCGCTTGACTGATATTTTAAAGATGGCCCCATATGCAAAATACATGAAAGACATCATCATTAACAAAATAAAAATACCAGAACCTGAAATCTCCACCATGCTTGCTAATTATTCTTTTAAACATGGAGTACCTAAAAAACTTGGAGATCCGGGAATACCAACTATACCTTACTCCATCAAAAGAAATTATGTTAAAACTGTTTTGTCTGATTTAGGAGCTGGTGTTAGTGTTATGCCTTTCTCCTTATATAAAAGACTTGATTTGAATAAACTCACACCTATTGAAATATCTTTGCAAATGGATGATAAATCAACTACCATATCTATCGGTATTTGTGAGGATACCCATGATATTATTCCGTTGCCTGCACCTGCTTTGTTTGATTCTATTGGCAGGGGCGGATACAGGATCATGCCAGATGGCATCATTCCCTATCGAAACACCCAGGCAGCTGCTTAGGAGGAGCCTCAGGAGTGGGACGCTCAGGTGCCGCCACCGCAGCATTTCGACATGGGACCAGATGGTTACTACGGATGGTGATTATCAAGCTAGGCCAAAAGCCTAAGCTTGGGGGAGTACGTGTTTCCACGGACATTATATTCATGATCACACATTTTATTCCAGTTGTCGGTGTCCACACTTTTTCATTGTATTTTCCATGCTAGATTTATTTTTTTCTCGCTTTCTTCTTGTGTGTTTGAAAAACTTTGAGAAAACCCAAAAATATTTCTTGCTTCTTTTTGGTTTTTGTTTCTAGTTTAATTAGTTGAAGTATTAAAAGAAAACACAAGGATTTCTCTATTCTTCTTCTTGCTTGTTGGGAGCTTTTCCGTATAAATAGTTTTTATCATTTTCGTTTTTCTTTCTTTAATTTTGCTTTCCTCAAGAAAAACTAAAAACTCAAAAAATATTTCAGTGTGTTTCTCTGAAATTCTTTTCTTTTTATTGAGTCATACCAAGGAGAGGACCACGATGACAATGTTGAGTGGCTCTCATATGCATTATTGTTGATCTAACAAGAGCCCAAATTGCTCTGTCTTCTCCTTTTGAATAAAACATTTGCAGATTCTATCTTAGTTCATGGCACTCTTGCACTATTATTATTTTCATATCATTCGGTCATGCAAGTGAAAGGCAATAATGACGATATTTGATGAACTGGCTATGGCAGAGAGAAACGGGTATGAACTCAACTTGTTCTGTTTTTGTAAATAAGTTTAACCTAGTATCCATGATTCACCGTATTATGATCAAACATGTTTGCAATGACAATTAGAGATTATAGTTTCTCATGCCATGCTTACGTAGATCGGAGTGGATAATGATTTATCTTGAATGTTAACATTGTGTTAAAACGATTGTGATGTGATATGATGATGTGGTATCCTCCTCTGAATGTCTCAAGTGACTTGACTTGACACATGTTCATTCATGTAGTTGAATCAAAACCAAAATAGACTCTACGATATTTATGTTCATGGTGTCCTTATCCTACTCATGCTAGTATCCAATGTTCATTATTTATAATGCATGTTCATGACCGTTTTTACTCTCTAGCTGGCCGCTTTTCAACCTATTTGCTAGCCTTCGCCTATACTAAGCGGGAATACTGCTTGTGCATCAAAATCCTAAAACCCAAGTTATGCCAAATGAGTCCACCATATCTACCAATATGTGGCATTACCCTGCCGTTTGATAACCCACAAGTATAGGGGATCAATTGTAGCTTCTTTCGATAAGTAAGAGTGTCGAACCCAACGAGGAGCTAAAGGTAGAACAAATATTCCCTCAAGTTCTATCGACCACCGATACAACTCTACGCACGCTTAACGTTCGCTTTACCTAGAACAAGTATGAAACTAGAAGTACTTTGTAGGTGTTGTTGGATAAGTTTCAAGATAATAAAGAGCGCGTAAATAAAAGGTAGGGGATGTTTAGATAAAGACACATCTAAATTAGTTTTAGTAAAGAGCTTTTTGTCACGAGAAAGTTATTTGTCCCTAGGAAATTGATAACTAGACTGGTAATCACAATTGCAATTTCATTTGAGGGACAGGCAAAACCTAACATACTTTCTCTTCTTCGATCATATGCACTTATGATTGGAACTCTAGCAAGCATCCGCAACTACTAAAGATCATTAAGGTAAAACCCAACCATAGCATTAAAGCATCAAGTCCTCTTTATCCCATACGCAACAACCTACTTACTCGGGTCTGTGCTTCTGTCACTCACGCCACCCACCATAAGCAAATCATGAACGTATTGCAACACCCTACAGCGGGAATCCCTCACGCTTACGCGACATGGAGAGCACCATAGGACAGCATCAATAATAAAACATGCAACTCAAACCAATCACGGTAATCAATTAACCCATATGACAAAACGAATCTACTCAAACATCATAGGATAGCCATACATCATTAGGAAATAATATATAGAGTTGAGCACCACATTTAAGTAGAGATTACAGCGGGTAAAAGAGGGGTTACACCGCTGCATAGAGGGGGGAAGAGTCGGTGATGATGGCGGTGAAGTTGTTGGTGTGATTGCGGTGATGATGATGGCTCCTGCGGCATTCCGGCGCCATCGGAAGCGAGGGGGAGAGAGCCCCCCTCCTCCTTCTTCTTCATTGACCTTCTCCCTAGATGGGAGAAGGGTTTCCCCTCTGGTCCATGGCCTCCTTGGCACGGGAGGGGCGAGAGCCCCTCCGAGATTGGATCTATCTCTCTGTCTCTCTGTGTTTCTGCGCTCTGGATTCTGCCCTTTCACTGTTTCATTTATAACCGGATATCCGTAACTCCGATTGGGCTGAATTTTGGACACGATCTCTATCCGGATATTAGCTTTCTTGCGGCGAAAGAAGGGCTCCAACCACCTTACGGGGTGGCCACGAGGGCCGAGGGCACGCCCCCTGCCTCGTGGTCCCCTCGGGAATCGTATCGCGTTGATTCTTCTTCCCAAAAATCACATATATTCCAAAAAAAATCTCCATAAGTTTTTATCCTGTTTGGACTCTGTTTGATATGGATTTTCTGCAAAACCAAAAACATGCAACAAACAGGAACTGGCACTGGGCACTGGATCAATATGTTAGTCCTAAAATAGTACAAAAAGTTGCCAAAAGTATACGAAAGTTGTAGAATATTGGCATGGAACAATCAAAAATTATGGATACGACGGAGACGTATCACCGTTCTAAGTAAACTTGCATGTGCCACCTCTAAAAACATCAAATAAACTTATGTTTTTGTGTGCCTGGATTGTTCATAGAGCGACAAGGGGTAATCGGTACCTTCCATGCTAAGTGGGTTATTCATGATGAGTGTTTATTCACTCGTCCTTGCACGGGAGGGGCGGTAAGAGGGATTTCTAGTCCCGAATTCAAAAATTGCAAATAATTAAACAAAACTCCCCCAGGATTGTTGTTGGTATGGACGGTACCCGTGGATTCGGCTAGCCGTGGACTATGTTTGTTGGTGGAGGGGGAGTAAACCTTTACTTTTATCGCTTGGGAACCGCCACTATTGTGTTTAGCATGGAAGATATTGATAACTCTTGGTCGTGACGTAAACACGAAGGGTGCATTTCCAAAAATTTCATTTATCTTTGTTCTAAAAACTTTGAGCTCTCACACCTCTGTAAATCCCTGCTTCCCTCTACGAAGGTACTATATATTTAATTTTATGTTGAGTCATCACCTTCTCAAATACGAGCCGGATCTGAGAGCACTATTGTTATCCTCATGCATTGTATATAGTTAATGTTGGATGCATCATGACTGGATCTTTTCTACCATGAATTACAATGTTTAGTCATGACTTGAACTTTGGAGGTGCTCTGCATTTATGTTTTGCGGTCTTAGAGAGGGCTAGCGAGATACCACTATTGTCATATTATATAATGATTGTTTTGACAAAGTGTTGGCATTTCAGATATCCTATTATTGCTCGCTAGTTGAATATGCCATTGATATGAGTTAATATATTTTTTAGGAGTTATTGCTGATATGTTTAGTCATGATACTAGCTGAAAACCTGGGTGCTACTTAAGCTTATTTATGTAAACAAGAGCAAAAGAGTTTATAAAAGTTTTTCTTTTGCACTTTAAGTTTATCAACTGAATTGCTTGAGGACAAGCAAAGGTTTAAACTTGGGGGAGTTGATATGTCTCTGTCGTATCTACTTTTCCAAACGCTTTTGCTCTTGTTTTGGACTCTAGTTTGCATGATTTGAATGAAACTAACCCGGACCGACGCTGTTTTCAGCAGAACTACCATGGTATTGTTTTTGTGCAGAAATATAAGTTCTCGGATTGGAACGAAACCTTTTGGAGAATCATTTTAGAATATATAAAAAATACTGGAGCCAAGAACCACCGGAGGCTAGCAATGATGGAAGGGTGAGAGTGCGTATAATCCATGGACTCACATTAGCCATAAAGAACTCATATACTTATTGCAAAAGTTTATTAGCCCTCGAAGCAAAGTACTACTACGCATGCCCCTAGGGGGATAGATTGGTAGGAAAAGACCATCGCTCGTCCCCGACCGCCACTCATAAGGAGAGCACTCAAAGAACACCCCATGCTTCGAATTTGTCACACAACGTTTACCATACGTGCATGCCACGGGACTTGCAAACCTCAACACAAGTATTTCTCAATTCCACAATCACTCAACTAGCTCGACTTTAATATCATATCACTCTGCGGCCTCACGCACGGTATTCCCACGGGTGCCACCTTACCTGGCCCGGGACCGTTTGCGCCTTTTGGCTCACGTATATGATAGTGTCACTAGCATCCATATGACAGAGAACCCGGGCCGACATGACTAGTCGTGAAACCAAAGTGGCGCTAACTTACGGGGACAGGCATACATGAATCAACATCGAACATGTCGGTCAGCAGCGTGTGAATCCGGGCTGTAGCAACTGGGCTAACAGGACTCTGGGAACCCGGGCTGTAGCAGGCTAGCACGACTCCGGATGTCACCGCATGACATTTCCCCGAAGGGACAGACACAGGAACGAAGTGAATCACATGCCGGCCAGTCTAAGTGTTCCGGAGCAGTAGTCCTGGGCTAACAGGACTTCGGTAAGCCGGGCTGTAGCGGACTACCAAGGCTCAGTGGAAGCACCATACTACATTTCCCCATAAGAGAGGCTAGAAAGGATAAACAACTTGATTGTCGGATCCCACACATACCAAGCATTTCAATCATACACACAATATGCTTGATATGTGTAAATACAACATGGCATCAAAACAAAACTCTACGACTCAAACTACTTATTCATTATGCTCAGAAGAGCCAGATATTACAAACATGGGTCTGATGACCCAGCATTCAATTCATACAAGCAACAAGCACATGCATAAGCTTATCTTGTCTGAGTATAGACAACTACAAATGAAAAAGGCTAAGAAGCCTGACTGTCTACAAGACCCTGCCGAGGGCACAAGATCGTAGCTGATGTAACAAGCTAAACGGTGAAGTCCACGCGGAACAACTAGCGAGACTGAAGTCTCGCTGCAAAAACATAAATTAAGCAAATATGAGTACAAATATACCCAGCAAGACTTACATCAGAACTAGCTACATATGCATGAGTATCAACAAAGGGGGTGGTGGGGTTTAACAGTAGCAAGCCAGCTTTGACTCAGTGGCTATCCTGAACTACGACTGCAAGTAACTCTTTTGAGGTGGCGCACACGAGTCCACGTATTCACCATACCAATACACCACTATGGATCCGTTCCCGTCTCCCTACGAGAAGGCCATCCAAATCACTCATGCTTATCTTGCGCATTTTAGAGTATCCACTTTCACTTGCCTATGAACTGTATAGCAACCTAGAGGTCCTTTACCGCGGACGCGGCTATTCGAATAGATGATGTTAATCCTGCAAGGGTGTAATTCTTCACACACGCGCTCACCACTTACCGCCGTTTACACGACATGTACTCGGCAACCTTCAAGCGGAAGCCCAACGATGGTGTCGGCCACGGCCTACCAAAACACTCAAGTCTCTAGTCCAGGTTTATCGCCTATTCACGTTCCATCCGCAGGGAGTCCGGCCAAGGTTTCCACATACGGCCCCGAACGATGTGTACAGGGTTCTGCGACACCAAACGGGCGCCCGGCATACCCGGCCATGTGCCTACTGCATCACAACCCACCCCTCGGGTAAGTGTTGCGCACGGCCTCCAGCATACTACAAACACCAGAAACTACTTGCAACTCCTGGACAAAGGACAAGGGTGGTTAAGAAGACGAGAGAGTCAATTAAGGATCCCAATGTGTGGTAGTAGCTGTTCATGGATCACAAACACAGAACTCTGTTCCTGAGGACGGTTTCAATGAGACAACCCACCATGTACTCCTACATGGCCTCTCATCGCTACATTTACCAAATCGTGTTCACACACTTAGCTCTCAACAGTAAGACATGTTCACACACCTCCAATTCATCCCCGATGAATCATACCTGACTCAACTCAAAGAAGTAGGAGGCATGACAAACAAGCATGAATGAGTAGGCACATCAGGGCTCAAATAACTCCTACTCATGCTAGTGGGTTTCATCTATTTACTGTGGCAATGACAGGTCATGCAGAGGAAAAGGGGTTCAACTACCGCAGCATGTAACAGTTGAATCATTGTTGTCCTAATGCAGTAAAAGAGAGCAGGAGCGAGAGAGTGGGACTGTATCGGAATGAACAAGGGGGTTTTTCTTGCCTGGCACTTCTGAAGATAGTGTAGCTCTTCATTGGAGTCATCGAACTCATCGTCGGAACCACGTCTACTGAGAGGGGACAAATACCGGCAACAGAGAAGAAACACAATCAATGCAATGCAACAATATGATGCATGATCATGACATGGAAATATGTTGTTGGTTGATCTAATGCAACTAGCAACCATATTAAATGAAGTTGGTTTGAACCAAAGGTTCAAATTCAAACTCCTTATGTGAAGGTTTAAATGCCATTTATATGATTTGGCCTCAAGAGCATCCATAAGTTGTTCTAACATGCATGAAAATGGTACAGATGGATAGATTGGATTTTTCTGATCATTTTTCATATATAAAACTTTGCATTTGGAGTTACATATTAATTTCTATGAATTTTAGAAGTTTTGAATATTTTCTGAAATTTCCTGAATTAATAAAAATCCAGAAAATGTATTACTGCGCCAGCATGACGTCTGAGTGATGTCAGCGAGCCAACGGCCAGCTAGGGTCAAACCTTACAAGCGGGGCCCACTGGTCAGCGAGACAGGGGTTTAACCCCGTGGTGACTTGGACTTTGACCCGTTGCGGGGCCTGCTGTCATTGACTAGGTGAAGTCCAGCTGGCGGGGATTAGCGCTAATGACCCCGCCACGTCGGTTGTCGCCGGAGTTGGCCGGCGCGACCAAACCCGCGGTGGCAACACGCCGGACTTTCACTAAAGGCGATGGGGGCGGCGGCTAAGGGCACCGGGGCATAGCCCGGATGATGGTGTCCTGGACTAGGGGGTACTCACCACATTGTCTCCTGATCTGTTAGATTGGGCCGAGGACCCCAATGGCTGTATACTCATGGGCCAGTCCGGACAGCTGCCGCATACAAGGAAGATTCCACAAGACTTGGCAATCAAGACAAGGACTCCTCCCCACCGGCGTATTCGGCTAGGACTCTTGTTATCTTAGGCCTCTGGTGCATTATATAAACCGAGGCCAGGCTAGTCGATAGAGATATACAACAATCATACCATAGGCTAGCTTCTAGGGTTTAGCCTCTACGATCTCGTGGTAGATCAACTCTTGTAATACTCATATCATCAAGATCAATCAAGTAGGAAGTAGGGTATTACTTCCATAGAGAGGGCCCGAACCTGGGTAAACATCGTGTCCCTTGCCTCCTGTTGCTATCGATCCTTAGACGCACAATTCGGGACCCCCTACCCGAGATCCGCCGGTTTTGACACCGACATTGGTGCTTTCATTGAGAGTTTCACTGTGTCGTCACGATAAGGCTTGATGGCTCCTTCAATCATCCACAACGATGCGATCCAGGGTGAGGTTTCCCCCCCTCCGGACAGATCTTCAGATTCGGACCGCTTCAGCGCAGCCAATTAGCTTGGCCATCTCGAGCAGATCGACAGCTATGCCCCGGGCCACCAGGTCAGGTTCGGAAACTTGAACTACACGGCCGACATCCGCGGAGACTTGATCTTCAACGGATTTGAGCCCATGATAGGTGCGCCGCACAGTCCCAATAAGCATGACTTAGATCTGCCATCTGACGGTGTTCGGGGGAACGTGCCTGCAGCTGCCCTGGCTTTAGATCCTGAGCAGATCGCGCCATCTGAGGACGGGTGGATAGAACCCACCACGGAGGCCGCACACTCATCGGCAATAGAGCCGAACACAGACTTCGCCTCCAATAAAGTCTGTGCCATCGGACCCTCAGACTCGTCTCTGGCTATAGGCTGCGAACCGCGTGCATACGTGCCTATCAAATCTGATTGGGCACTGATTATGGAGTTCACCTCCGCGGATATCTTTCAGCACTCGCCCTTGGGCGATGTGCTAAGTTTATTGAAATCTCTATCCCTGTCCGGAGACTCCCGGCCGAACTATGCCCGGCATTGACCACGTCACGACCCGCATCGGCGGGGCCGCACTGTTGCTTCTTCAAGCCGGTGTCCATCACGCCGACCTACTTCGACATCTCGGCTGGACCGGGGGCTTCGCCATCTCTTCATCAACCTACCCCGGAGACTTCAGTGCCACTAGCCGACCGGCTTCGTCACGTTAGCTGGACCAGAGGCTTTGCCTCCGCGAGCCAGCCTTTGCCAGCATCGCCATGCCGTCGCTTTATCGCCCATCAGGCAATGGGTGTGCAGATCGAGCCCCAATTTTGGGAATCACCTTTCTTCGGGCTACTACAACAAATAAACCAGGTGCTATTAATCCTAACAATTTTTGCTTGTTGGGTTTATTTTTCTTAAGGAATTATTACTCTGGTTTGTTCCATCATTTGTACACAGGTCTATCAAATGGCGGCCACATTAAAAACGGTCGCGTGGTGGTTCGGTCAGTTTTCGTACATAGTTCGACGAACGCCGCATCCGGAGCCCGGACCGCCCTGCAAATTCAGGCTTTGTCACTGCGTCACGCTGACGCCCTGCATCGACATCGGCTTCAGCACCAGGCCACATCTCTTTAAATAAGCCGTACAAGCAATTACGCAAGGATTATATATATTATTATTATTTCCTGGACCGCACTATTTTACATGTGCAGGTAATAGACTTTGGCTGCGTCGCGTGGTCTCTTGGCGTCCTCTGCGGCCTACATCGCCGTGCTACATCGCCACCGGATTGCCGAGCTCTTCGCTCCGCCACCTTGAGGCGGCTTGGGGCTGGGACCTTGTCCCGCATCAAGCTAGGACCGCGTCATCAACACAGAGCACATTAACCAGCTAAGTCGCTTTCATGCTAAAAAACTTTCAGTTTTAAATTTTGTTCGGTCCGACCGAGCATTATACCTTTTTTGACAAAAGGTTGTTTGCAAAAACTTCCTTGTCCAAACTTTGTTTGTGACACACAAATTCAAATACCCGTTTACTTGGGGGCTTCCTTTAGGAAGCCTTTCCTCTGCAAATGATTATACTTGTACAGCCGTTCCTTGTTAGTGTATTACATACAATATGCACCATATTGACCTAAGTGATTTGCAAGCTGGGTTGCCTTGCTCCTGTGTTTACCCCTACGTTCCCGATTGTTCGGCTAGGGAGTAAAGGGAACACCTCTGCGATTGCCACTATCGGTTCATCCGAGCCGGACCTCAGACTGGGTGAAGCCGAAAGCTAGCGCTCTTACTGTTTTCTATTATGGTCGGCACACAACGGAACTCATGAGTACAAAAAATCTATTGCACAAGTCTCATAGTAACAATGAGCACCGAAGAATGGTATCGGTGGGGGTACTATTTTCTTCGAAGAAGCTTCTTAAACTTTGTTAGTAATATAGCATAAGTTCCTGAGCGCTTTATGCATTACTGCCTTATGGCCTGATTGCCTGGTTATCGGAAACACCGTTGATATTCTCGACAGGGGGAGTCCATAACACTTTTCGGTCCTTGACCGAAGAGGGAGAAGCCAACGGTCGGTTAAGACACGTTTAAAGTTCGGGTGAACAAAGATATGATATTAGTACTTCGATACATACAATCATTATACAAAAAATTGTTTTACCAAATTCACGTGGGGGCTCTTAAATTAGTATGAGCCATTTTTCTTCTTGGTCGTTGCAAAGTCTTTTTTCTATCACTCCTTTCTCGATGCAAGCGTGTGGTCAATAGCCGGATAGCCTTGCTTCTCTCTAAATCCGCTCGAGTGCAGTTTGCTAAACTAGCCTCGGAGAAGCACTCCACCTTCGGGATAAGGAGATTGAAGACATAGGCTGACCCGCTTGAAGTCTTGAGATAGGATGTGTCATGTTAAAGCACGACAGAAGCACCTTTTTAAAAATTCCAATTTTCGGATTGGCACCGAACACTTGATCTAGTTCGGATATTAGACTTTTGAATAAGTTTTTTGGCTTTTCCAATCCTGTGGCACTTTTAAACTATTTGTGTGTTTCCAGCATTAGTCTCTTAGTGCAACGCAGGACACCTTTAGGGATTCGGCAAAAACATTCTCGGATGTTGCTTTATATGCATCGGTTTCGAATTGTGTCTTCGGTCAATACTTGGGTTGCCCGGCTCCTGTGCTTACCTCCTACGTTCCGCTTTGTTCGGCTAGGTGTGCAAAGGGAGAACCACTGCGATTGTGCTTCCAGTTCGCATGGTCAAGCACCTCAGTGGAGAAAGCCGAAAACTGACTGTCACAATAGGCGTAAACTGGTCAGCGATCCGATGACTATGTTAAATGACGGGCCGTTTATAACATTGGCAGAAGTGTTTACGGCTTGACCTCGGCTGTCGCCGAACACTAACCGGGGGCTCATAGCTAGCTTCCCCAGTATAAAGCTCCTATGACTAAGCGAAAGTTTTAAAGCCCGCATATCTGATTGCCTCGTTTCTGCTAACACAACCGCCTCCGGGCACCGAGACGTCGGATAAGGGTTGTCTTGTTAGTGCGAAAACACCCTGCGTAGTATCTACCAAGGGGTAGAAGCCGATGATGGGCCACTTTCCACTGATAAACGGTCACAATGGAGTCAAAATAATGATGTAAAGTACTTGGATACATAGAATCATTACACATAATCTGTGATTTTACTCTGGATATCGATCCTTAATTCGGCCACCCATGCCCATATTAAGGCTCGGGGACTACTGGGCTTTGCGCTCATTATTTACAAACATTAAAGGGGCACATCGATCCCCTGATCTGGTGTTGCCACCCGACCAGTGTCTCGGGGGCTAATGCATTGCCTATTCAATGCAGAAAATTCAAAAGGCTCAGTGTTCGGCTTGATCGAACTATGGGAAGCGCGTCTTTGGACAGCAATAAGTACCATCTGGACCTATCTAGCATCAAGCTATATATCACAGCGACTTCTCACGGCCCTCTCTCAGGGGCCCGTTCGCCGATCACTATTATCTCTAATATGTTACACTGCATTTTTATTCCTACGTATGCTGCCGAGCTAGGAGTTGATCCTCGGGCCGATTTCGCGCATCGGCCTGAGTCTCAGGGGCTACTAGGATCAGTGGTTTCATGTTTTCCTTCAGGTTCATATTGGGTTTTGGACTGACACACACCTTGAGGGTTACTGGATATACATATACTGGCTATACATCTCGGCAGAGAATAAACTGCACCAGTTAAAAATATTCACAAAAATCAGCCCGCGGTCTGTTGGTGCACCACCTCGGAGGCAGTCCGGCATAAAGCTCGGGCGCCAACGGCTAGCTCCATAAAGGGAATTTCCAGCATTAAGCTCGGCTACACTCCTTCAACTTTTTTGTGCCAAGATGATCTATGACATCTTGGATATAGTCCGGCATTGGAGCTCGGATACAGTCCAGCGCTAGAGCTTAGACACAGTTTGGCGTTGGAGCTCGGATACAGTCCGGCGCTGGAGCTTGGACATAGTTCGGTGTTAAAGCTCGGATACATTTCTTCGTTGGAGCTCGGAAGCAGTCCGGCATTGGTGCTCGGCTGCAAAGGATACCTCGAATGCAGTCTGGCGTTAGAACTCAGACGGAAGAGGACACTGCCTCCCGGGAACAACTTCAAACCCGAGGTGTGGCATGAAAATAACAAGGCATTGATAAAGGCCGGAAACTTAAAGGGGCTCCTCGGATACCCAACGTGTAAACTCTTCGGATGCACTTCGGCGATCCTCAAGATCGAAGATGAGAAGATTTGTTGAACCAGTTTTCAAGACCGACGACCGAAGATGAAGAACAGTCCGGAAGAATCGAGGGGCGTCCCTAACTTGAAGAACGGTTCAGGGGGCTACTGACGGTGTCCTAGACTAGGGGGTACTCACCACGTCGTCTCCCGATCTGTTAGATTGGGCCAAGGACCCCAATGGTCGTTTACTCATGGGCCAGTCCGAACAGCTGCCGCATACAAGGAAGATTCCACAAGACTTGGCGATCAAGACAAGGACTCCTCCCCACCGGAGTATTCGGCTAGGACTCTTGTTATCCTAGGCCTCTGGTGCATTATATAAACCAAGGCCAGGCTAGTCGATAGATATATACAACAATCATACAATAGGCTAGCTTCTAGGGTTTAGCCTCTACGATCTCGTGGTAGATCAACTCTTGTAATACTCATATCATCAAGATCAATCAAGCAGGAAGTAGGGAATTACCTCCATAGAGAGGGCCCGAACCTGGGTAAACATCGTGTCCCTTGCCTCCTGTTACCATCGATCCTTAGACGCACAGTTCGGGACCCCCTACCCGAGTTCCGCCTGTTTTGACACTGACGCCGGGCTCGCCCACATCCAGGGAGGTAGGTTGGAGTCCGCGGAGGCACTGGAGCTCACCGTAACGGAGCAAGCGACAGCGGCCGGAGCACGGCTGCACGGGTGCGAGGGCTGCAGCGCGTTAGCCAGAGAGCAGAGGGGCGCATCAGGATCCTGGGGGCCCAACGAGCACGTGGGGGCTACTGCAGCGAGCGGAAGAGCTCCGGGGCGCGAGGTTCGCCAGCCATGGCATTGGCCGGAGCTCGGTGCTTGCGGGGATGGCAGCTACGGCACGGGAACGAGCAGGAGAGGAGGGGGAAACGAAGGAGTCCTCACAGCGAAGTCGTTGAGCAGCTCAGACGGCTCGGGGAGGCCCTCTTTGGCGCAAATCGACGGCGGCGATCCACGGTTGCCGGCGAGGAAGACGATGATGCTGATGGCGATGCAGTGCGCCCGGGCTTCTGATCTTCAGCTTGCAGACGAGGACGAGCTTCTCTCAGCGGCTAGACACGAGGCGAGGCCTAGGGTGCGCCGTGGCTATGGCGGCGAGCAGCGACGCTCTCCGGTGCACTTGGTGGCGCGAGGAAGAAAGGGCAGAGGAGGGAAGAGGCTGCGGGTGCGAGAGAGAGAGAGAGAGAGGTCAGGGGGTGCGTGGTGTCATGTAGAGCCATGCAGAGCGAGCAGGCAGGCTGGAGGTGGCATGCGGTGGCCATGCGTGCGTCGGGCACGCGCTGGGCATCCGACTGGGGGGAGGAAGAAAACCTCCCTGCCCCTGGTGGGCTAGGCCGGCCAGATGGGCTGCCAGGTAAGTGCGGATTGGTTTTCTGTCCTTTTTTCTTTTGTTTCAGTTTTCTATTTATTTCCTCTCTGTTTTGATTTAGTTTTAGAACTAAATCATTTTATTAAATTCTGAACATAAATATGGGCACTAACTGAATTAATCCGGAGGCCCTCAAGTGATTGCAGAATATTTGGAGCATTTAAAATATTTATAAAATTCAAATGCCCCAATTCAAATATAATATGGGTTAATTCAAAAATCCATAAATGGCCAACAATTATGCTCATGATTTTTGGCAGAGGTTTTCACCTTTATAAAAACTCATGAACATTTTTAAAGGGCATTTTGGGTTCTTCAAAAAGATTTTATTTCATCCTATTGAATTCTTTCTGGTGCTAGGGTTTAATCAATCCCCATTTCAAGTTTCTTTCAAATTTAAACATGATGCACAAATGGAGCTAGTCTAGTGCAAAACCAGAAGCTAGGGATGTGACAGCTCACCCCCACTAAACAAGAATCTCGTCCCGAGATTCAAGCGTAGGGTAAGATGAAGGGGAGGGACGCAAACTAACAGAATCTTCTCGATCCAGGTTGCACTCCATAAGAACGTTGATTCGATCATCATCTTTGTCTCGACATCTTGCTCTGAGAACTCCATCCAACATGACAATGAGAAGAAAGGGAAACTCTAGAAGAATCGATCTTCTTGAAAATCGAGCAACTGACGATCGACTCATAGAATGAGACATAGAACACCTCTTGAGCTGAGATGTCCAAACACACATTGGGAGGGATGGGAGAACAGTTAGGTAGGAGGTTCAATTCGGTAAATGACAATTCCACACTTAGGTAGGATGGTGCATGGTTTCAGAGTAGCAAGGAGAAAACTGCCATGATTTCATATCGGGGCACCTTAGGGAAGGTGACTCGTAGAATTATTCCCTTGAGTGGCAAAAAGAATTACTTTGATATAGAGATCGTTGAGACTCTTTATACCAGCCTAAGGCAATCACAAACGATCGTCTAAAGGAGTTCGAAAGAGTGGCATACTCAGACTAGAATGGATGATGTGGACTACTTCGTCGAAGGAAACACAATGAGTGATTTTGCTTATCATTGGAGATGGATGGGACCCATGGTAAGTCCACTTCTGAAGATGACCCTGGATAGCAACTGCTGAGAAGGCAGCCCATGGGAAATTAGCACAATGGTGGTGCAAGTTGGGATCAAAATGCAAATGTTGGGAATGTTCCAACCATCATATCTGCCTGAGATTCAGATCCGATTGGTGATAGGATACTTCAGACTCAGCATGTCTGAAAGAAAGTTTGCAACACAAACTGACGAGATGACGTTGCGAGATTCTCGGGAAATGAACTACGATAGCAAGCTCCAAAACACGAGCTGGTTCTGCTACATACATGTGAGCATGTTGTCCAAGACAAGAATGACCACATAGTAGTCTTATAATAAAACACTATCGAGTTTAGGTTAGGATCCATCATCAAGGATTTCGAAGTCTTTACGCAAGTCCATGGATTAGATCTCAAGCATAGACTTCTCTTCCTTAAACAAATCAGTCAGTGGCTTGGTGTGCTAGGAACACATATAGAATGGAGGTGGCCAACCTATCAAACCATAGAGTACTTTGCACATGCGTGACTAACTTGGGACGATTCCAGAGGAAGCAAAAACGAAATTTCTCGAATACACGGTGGCAACTTGCTTCGAATGCACATGAATTAGAGGAAGTCACTTCTTTCATCCAACATATGCTTCATGAGCTAGCATGAAGAAATGCTTTCAAAAGTTTCCAACACTAGCTTAATGTCCAACATAAATCATGGAGAAGATAAAATGCTGCTGATGGGCTCAGCAACAAATCATCAAGATTTCCATGAGAATGGAATTCCACAACTATGTGAACTAGGCGATAGCATTGGTCAGACCAAAAGATGTAATGGTGCATGCTCGAGGGGTCAACCACGAGTAAGACAACATTACGAACATTGTTGGTTCTGATTTGATTTGAGGATAGCCCATACTCAAATCAATGTTTTAACAAGACAATAGGCCCAACAACTGATCATGAGGACCATTTGATGAAGATATCATCTTTCTTCAGCACACACACACACACAAGGATATCCCTTTGGGATGAACTAAGTCAGATAAAGCTTTTATCTTCCAACTCTCCAAGTTATATTTTAGCTTATCCAACTAGTTCAGGAGTATCCAACATAGATCCTTGGATAAAGGGTGGTTTATAGAAAAACCAACATGATCACGAGCTCAACATAGCGGTCAGGTGACAACCTAGTAACACTTCCGAGAAGATAATCGGAAAATCTTGAACCACCGATATGTTACTAAGCTCGGGAACAATCTTGCTTTTCAGGGCAAGACAATGTGATCAAGAGAGTGATGGATTGACACAATCCTATCTCATTGATCGAGGAGTGCACCAGGGAAAATGGACTAAGTCACACGATAAATCTTAGGATGATGATTCGATAACCAACACACTAAGAATAAGATTATTGTCCATTAACTACCAAGCAACGAAGTTGCTAGGAGTATTTGATTTCACACATCACAGTTCACTTGCCAGCATTCTGGTTACAACCAACACAGAGACCGACGGATGAATAATGATGGCGAGAAGTATCACTATATCAAGAGTTCATAGGAGGTGGTGCAATTCCCATGACATTCTTGACATAAGATGGTAATGCTCCAGGGTAGAACAGAACAAAAGCTGGATTGGCATTTTGATCCGCGGGATACAACTACTTTAACCCAATCCTAGAAATGGATGAGGTACTGGAGTTTGTTTCTCCTAGTCATTCCAGAATAGAATGGCTTGACAGACCACAAGAATAATCAGCATCGATAACACGGATGCACAATTACTCCTGACTATCAACTGATAGACGATGGTCGTAATACAAATGAAGAGGGACAACTCAAGGGGACATATATCTTTATGAGTTGTGGATGCATAGATTAATATGTCGAACCAAGTTCAACAGGTTTCTTCCAGATAACCCACGCAGAAAGGTAGAACTGACAAAATCACAATTATGAATGGAGAACTCCTCAAGAGTACTCTGATTGTGATCTTTTGGTTCAAAGAACTTCTACCTTAATGGTTCATGGTATTTGGAAGAAGGAAATACCACAGACCTAGAGGACTGTCGCAAGGTTACTAATATCCTAAAGGAACTAGCAACACTATCAACATGAAGTAAGTTGGGTGAATCTCGGGTTCAAGAACCCATGAATAGAATGCCTATTACCTAAATGGCATCACGGATTGCTTTCGAGAATGATGGCCAGAATCATCACACTGGGAACACAAGACATGGCTAGCACTAGGTGATCCTCTAAGACACATAGGGTCATAATAATAGCTCCAACATATATGTTGAGGCAACAGAGTACCTCAACTCACCCATTAGTGTGGTTAAACTGGCCCAAAGGAACATCGGAAAAGGGAAGAAGGGAGTTGCAAATGCATCAGACTATTTCGAAACCTGGGATGACTCGGATAGCATAACGGTTGTAAATGCTCAGAAAAGATTTTAGACATTCACAAGGATTTGCATAGTCACTTAACAACATCATATCAAGGTTCTGGTTCAACTGACAATATACTAAAAGTAGTAGAAACTGAACTGAGGCCTGGAACCAACAATCCTAAGATTCTACGGTTTAGTAACACGTGAACCTGGTAGAGAGATGAGATCCTAGTCCTTAACCCACGTAGGAAAGAAGAGGATGACTCAGATCAGAAGGGCATAAGGTGAAGGAGTAAAAAGAGCCTTACATTCCCTTCCACAATCAATTCCCTTACATAACTAAATAATTTCTAGATTCAACTTCGACCAGTTTGGCTTGGTAATCCTACAGGCAGTCAGGCTCTGATACCAAAGCTATCAGGACCCCGATCCTAAGTCACACAAATCTAGAATGTAACACATCATATCACTTTGCGGCCTCACGCACGGTATTCCCACGGGTGCCACCTTACCTGGCACGGGACCGTTTGCACCTTTTGGATCACGTATATGATAGTGTCACTAGCATCCATATGATAGAGAACCCGGGACGACAAGACTAGTCGTGAACCCAAAGTGGTGCTAACTTACGGGGATAGGCATACATGAATCAACATCGAGCATGTCGGTCAGCAGCGTGTGAATCCGGGCTGTAGCAACTGGGCTAACAGGACTCAGGTAACCCGGGCTGTAGCAGGCTAGCAGGACTCCGGATGTCACCACGTGACATTT
The DNA here is from genome assembly GCA_021605205.1 of Aegilops longissima. Lineage (NCBI taxonomy): Eukaryota > Viridiplantae > Streptophyta > Magnoliopsida > Poales > Poaceae > Aegilops > Aegilops longissima. The sequence continues at coordinate 481,039,957 of CM038679.1, read as the reverse complement.
CCCCGAAGGGACAGACACAGGAACAAAGTGAATCACATGTCGGCCAGTCTAAGTGTTCCGGAGCAGTAGTGCTGGGCTAACAGGACTCCAATAAACCGGGCTGTAGCGGACTACCAAGGCTCGGTGGAAGCACAAGACTACATTTCCCCATAAGAGAGGCAACCAAGGATAAACAACTAGATTGTCGGATCCCACACATACCAAGCATTTCAATCATACACACAATACGCTCGATATGTGTAAATACAACATGGCATCACAACAAAACTCTACGACTCAAAGTATTTATTCATTAGGCTCCGAAGAGCCAGATATTACAAACATGGGTCTGATGACCCAGCATTCAAGTCATACAAGCAACAAGCACATGTGGAAGCTTATCCTGTCTGAGTACAGACAACTACAAATGAAAAAGGCAAAGATGCCTGACTGTCTACAAGACCCTGCCGAGGGCACAAGATTGTAGCTGAGGTAACAAGCTAAACGGTGAAGTCCACGCGGAACTACTAGCGAGACTGAAGTCTCTCTGCAAAAACATAAATTAAGCAAACGTGAGTACAAATGTACCCAGCAAGACTTACATCAGAACTTGCTACATATGCATCAGTGTCAACAAAGGGGGTGGTGGGGTTTAACAGCAGCAAGCCAGCTTTGACTCAGTGGCTATCCTGAACTACGACTGCAAGTAACTCTTTTCAGGTGGCGCACACGAGTCCACGTGTTCACCATACCAATACACCACTCTGGATCCGTTCCCGTCTCCATACGAGAAGGCCATCCATAGCACTCATGCTTATCTTGCGCATTTTAGAGTATCCACTTTCACTTGTCTATGAACTGTATAGGCAACCCAGAGGTCCTTTATCGCGGACACGGCTATTCGAATAGATGATGTGAACCCTGCAGGGGTGTACTTCTTCACACACGCTCTCACCACTTACCGCCAGTTTACACGACATGTACTCAGCAACCTTCAAGCGGAAGCCCAACGAGGGTGTCGGCCACGGCCTACCTAAACACTCAAGTCTCTAGTCCAGGTTTATTGCCTATTCACGTTCCATCCGCAGGGAGTCCGGCCGAGGTTTCCACATACGGCCCCGAATGATGTGTACAGGGTTCTGCATCACAACCCACCCCTCGGGTCAGCGCTGCGCACGGCCTTCAGCATACTACAAACACCAGAAACTACTTGCAACTCCTCGAAAAGGACAAAGGTGGTTAAGAAGCCGAGAGAGTCAATTAAGGATCCCAATGTGTGGTAGTAGCTGTTCATGGATCACAAACACATAACTCAGTTCCTGAGGACGGTTTCATTGAGACAACCCACCATGTACTCCTACATGGCCTCTCATCGCTACCTTTACCAAATCGTGTTCACACACTTAGCTCTCAACAGTAAGACATGTTCACACACCTCCAATTCAACCCCGATGAATCATACCAGACTCAACTGTAAGAAGTAGCAGGAATGACAAACAAGCATGAATGAGTAGGCACATCAGGGCTCAAATAACTCCTACTCATGCTAGTGGGTTTCATCTATTTACTGTGGCAATGACAGGTCATGCAGAGGAAAAGGGGTTCAACTACCGCAGCATGTAACAGTTGAATCGTTGTTGTCCTAATGCAGTAAAAGAGAGCAGGAGCGAGAGAGTGGTATTGTATTGGAATGAACAAGGGGGTTTTGCTTGCCTGGCACTTCTGAAGATAGTGTAGCTCTTCATCAGAGTCATCGAACTCATCGTCGGAGCCACGTCTACTGAGAGGGGACAAATACCAGCAACAGAGAAGAAACAAAATCAATGCAATGCAACAATATGATGCATGATCATGACATGGCAATATGTTGGTTGAGCTAATGCAACTAGCAACCATATTACATGAAGTTGGTTTGAACCAAAGGTTCAAATTCAAACTCCATATGTGAAGGTTTAAATGCCATTTATATGATTTGTCCTAAACAAAAACCATAGGTTGTTCTAACATGCATAACAATGGTACAGATGGATAGATTGGATTTTTCTGATCATTTTTCATATATAAAACTTTGCATTTGGAGTTACAGATTAATTTCTATGAATTTTAGAAGTTTTGAATATTTTTTGAAATTTCCTGAATTAATAAAAATCCAGAAAATGTATTATTGCGCCAGCATGACGTCTGAGTGATGTCAGCGAGCCAACGGCCAGCCAGGGTCAAACCTTACAAGCAGGGCCCACTGGTCAGCGAGAGACGGGTTTAACCCCGTGTTGACTTGAACTTTGACGCGTTGCGAGGCCCGCTGTCAGCGACTAGGTGAGGTCCAGCTGGCGGGGATTAGCACTAATGACCCCGCCACGTTGGCTATCGCCGGAGTTGGCCGGCGGCGACCGAACCCGCGGTCGCAACGCGCCGGACTTGCGCTAAAGGCGACAGGGGCGGCGGTTAAGGGCACCGGGGCGTAGCCCGGGCTCGCCTGCATCCAGGGAGGTAGGTGGGAGGCCGCGGAGGCACTGGAGCTCACTGTAACGGAGCTCGTGACAGCGGCCGGAGCACGGTTGCACGGGTGCGAGGGCTGCAGCGCATTAGCCAGAGAGAAGAGGGGCACATCGGGATCCTGGGGGCCCGGCGAGCACGCGGGGGATACTGCAGCGAGCGGAAGAGCTCCGGTGCGCGAGGTTCTCCTACCATGGCGTTGGCCGGAGCTCGGTGCTTGCGGGGACGGCAGCTACGACACATGAACGAGCAGGAGAGGAGGGGGAAAACGAAGGAGTCCTCACATCGAAGTCGTTGAGCAGCTCACACGGCTCGGGGAGGCCCTCTTTGGCATGAATCGACGGCGGCGATCCACAGTTGTCGGCGAGGAAGACGATGATGCTGACGGTGATGCAGTGTGCCCGGGCTTCTGATCTTCAGCGTGCAGACGAGGACGAGCTTCTCTCAGCGGCTGGACACGGGGCGAGGCCTAGGGTGCGCGGTGGCTACGGCGGCGAGCAGCGATGCTCTCCGGTGCGCTTGGTGGCGCGAGGAAGAGAGGGCAGAGGAGGGGAGAGGCTGCGGGTGCGAGAGAGAGAGAGAGAGAGAGAGAGAGAGAGGTCAGGGGGTGCGTGGCGTCGTCTAGAGCCGAGGAGAGCGAGCAGGCAGGCTGGAGGTGGCATGCGGTGGCCATGCGCGCGTCGGGCACGCGCTGTGCGTCCGACTGGCGGGAGGAAGAAGACCTCCTTGCCCCTGGTGGGCTGGGCCGGCCAGATGGGCTGCCAGGTAAGTGTGGGTAGGTTTTCTATCCTTTTTCTTTTGTTTTAGTTTTCTATTTATTTCCTCTCTGTTTTGATTTAGTTTTAGAACTAAATCATTTTATTAAATTCTGAACATAAATATGGGCACTAACTGAATTAATCCAAAGGCCCTCAAGTGATTGCAGAATATTTGGAGCATTTAAAATATTTATAAAATTCAAATGCCCCAATTCAAATATAATATGGGTTAATTCAAAAATCCATAAATGGCCAACAATTATGCTCATGATTTTTGGCAAAGGTTTTCACCTTTATAAAAAATCATGAACATTTTTAAAGGGCATTTTGGGTTCTTCAAAAAGATTTTATTTCATCCTATTGAATTCTTTCTGGTGCTAGGGTTTAATCAATCCCCATTTCAAGTTTCTTCCACATTTAAACATGATGCACACATGGAGCTAGTCTAGTGCAAAACCAGAAGCTAGGGATGTGACATAAATGCAAAATACGCTCCAAGATTTGCACATATCGCATGAACAAAACGAATCCAAAAACATATCGATACTTGTTGAAGAAAGATGGATGCCTTATGGGGCATCCCAAAGCTTAGACGCTTGAGTATCCTTGAATATTTACTTGGGGTGCCTTGGGAATCCCCAAGCTTGAGCTCTTGCCTCTCCTCCTTATCTTCATATCGAGACATCCTCGATCTTCGAACACTTCATCCACACAAAACTCAATAGAAAACTCGGTAAGATCCGTTAGTATAATAAAGCAAATCACTACTCTAAGTACTATTGCAAACCAATTCATATTTTGTTTTTGCATTTTAGCTACTATAATATAACTTTTCCATGGCTTAATTCACTGATAGAAACTGGTAGTTTCATCGAAACAAGCAAACTATGCATCAAAAACAGAATATGTCTTAAACAGGACAGTCTATAATAATCTGAACATTCACCATAATTCTGTTACTCCAAAAATTCTGAAAATAATTAGAAAAATACAAAAATTGTATATAAAGACAGTGCAAAAAGTTTCAGAACCATTTGACGTTCCAGTAAAAAATGTAAAATCGCGCACTACAGCCAAAGTTTCTGTCCTATACTGTACAAACCAACATGCATTGTAAACATCCTAAAGGCAAACCTTGGCACATTATTTTTATTATACAATGGAATTGTACAAGGGGATAATTATTTTTGTTGAAAACTTTCTATAATCAAGGATCACAAAGTTTCCATGGGCATGAACAAAGTTCAAGGCTAGCTCCCATTTTAACAATGCTCATCTTTCTCACTTTCGCTTTTCTTTTTGAAAAAGTTTTAGGTTCCCCTCTTTATTTTTTTGTTTTCAAACTTTATAAAAGCACTCAACAGAAATAAATGACTCTCTAAAACTTCTGGGTTGTCTCCCAGGCAGCGCTTTGTTTAAAGCCATTAAGCTAGGCATATAGTGCTCAAGTAATGAATCCACCCGAATCTCAAGGTATATCAAAGCCAATTTTAATTAACAATGATTTGTGATTTAGTAGTGAGCACAAACTAACATATATCATGCTACAATGAAGTCTAACTCTCTTCCTATGCATCGGCATGTCATAAAAGAACAATTCATGCACACATAGTAAAGGCCAATGCATAGTATAAACAGTTTCTTGCAATTTTGTCGTGTCGGAACCATAGAGAGGTGGAGATATAGTTCCTCTCTCATAATAATTGCAAGTACGAACAGCAAGCACATGAATATTATATCTATCAAAATCATCATGTGTAGTAATGAAACGCAACCCATCAATATAATCCTTAATAAGGGCAAACTTCTCCGATATCACTAAAAAAAAAATACACTTCCGTGATGATACGTGTTTGTCACAGTAGGTCGCGTTTTTTGTCATGCATGTACATCCATGACAAATTTATGACAGAATCAAGATAGTCATACCTGTGCTATCGTAGAAGTGTTCCATGAAATTACCAAAATTATCATCACGGAAGTGTCCACTTCCATGACGATAAATCGCGTGTCACAGAAGTGCTTTCGTCAAGGGTGACTGTCGGTGTCAAAACCGGCAGATCTCAGGTAGGGGGTCCCGAACTGTGCGTCTAGGAGGATGGTAACAGGAGACAAGGGACACGATGTTTTTACCCAGGTTCGGGCCCTCTCGATGGAGATAAAACCCTACTCCTGCTTGATTAATATTCATGATATGGGTAGTACAAGAGTAGATCTACCACGAGATCAGAGAGGCTAAACCCTAGAAGCAAGCCTATGGTATGATTGTTGTTCGTCCTACGAACTAAAACCCTCCAGTTTATATAGACACCGGAGAGGGATAGGGTTACATAGAGTCGGTTACAAATGGGAGGAGATCTACATCCGTATCGCCAAGCTTGCCTTCCACGCCAAGGAAAGTCCCATCCGGACACGGGACGAAGTCTTCAATCTTGTATCTTCATAGTCCAGGAGTCCGGCCAAAGGTTATAGTCCGGCCATCCGGACACCCCCTAATCCAGGACTCCCTCAGTAGCCCCTGAACCAGGCTTCAATGATGACGAGTCCGCCGAGTAGATTGTCTTTGGCATTGCAAGGCGGGTTCCTCCTCCGAATACTTCATAGAAGATTTTGAACACAAGGATAGTGTCCGGCTCTGCAAAATAAGTTCCACATAGCATCGTAGAGAGAATAATATTTACACAAATCCAATCTGCTGACGTATTCCATAGCGTGACATCACACCATGGCCAAGCCTTTATTCGAATCGTTTTCTTGTCCCACCTCAAGCGCACTTAGCGAGGCGGTTTCCTTGGCACGTCTTGTCAAAGCAGAGATCGTGTCCCCTTATTCGGGATTCTCATCAATACAGGCGTGGGTAACCCAACCATGCCATTAATTACGGCGCTTGGGAGATAGCGAGTTTTACCGGGCTGGTGGGGCACATAGTTTCGTCCGCCCATATAAGGGATAAGGATCCACGTTTTCCATCTCGCCTTCTTCCTCCTTTGCTTATCCATTTTCGCCTTTTCGAGCTCCAGCGCCCAAGTCCCACATCTTACCTCAACCTTCTCCAGCCATGTCCGGAGGCGGAGGCAAGTGGATGGTCTCCTCCGTTAAGGAGGGACACATCAAGAAGCTGAGGAAAGCGAATACTTGTCCAATGACATCGCAAGACCGGCTCCCGGCAAGGGCAGCTCATCCCCACCCCTGGCCCCATGAGAGGGTGGTGTTCCTCACCCATTTCCTCCGTGGACTAGGTTTCCCACTTCACCCATTTGTCCGGGGACTCATGTTCTACTACGGCCTGGATTTCCACGATCTGGCCCCTAACTTCATCCTCAATATCTCGACGTTCATCGTCGTGTGCGAGGCCTTCCTCTGCATCCAGCCCCACTTCGGCTTATGGCTGAAGACCTTCAGTGTCAAACCGAATGTAGTGGGCAGCCACCAAGCGGAGTGTGGAGGCGCAATGGTGGGCAAGATGCGGGGTGGTTCTACATCACCGAGCCGCGTGACCCTGAATGGGCAGCGGCCCCCGAATTCCGATCTGGCATCCCCACACGGCTCACCTCCTGGAAAGAGAAGGGCCTGTCGTGGAGTAATTCAGAAGAGCGTACCGGACTCCAATCCTGCGTCCAAGACCTAGTGGACAAAAAGGTTAAACTCGTCAACGTAGTCCAGGTCATGCTCATCCGCCGGATCCTCCCGTGTCAACGACGGGCTTTTAACTTATGGGAGTTCAACCCGCCCAGACCAAACTCGACCAGGCTCTTTGACACAACGCACGAGGATGCCTGGAAGGTGCTATTCAAGGGCGCCGAGGTTCCCCCTCCCATCACCGAGGATCGCGGATTTCGCGTGAAGCGCCAAGCCAGCGTAGTAAGCTTATTTTACCCTTTACGGGATACTTGTTTTTCATATTTTGACTCTACGCGAGATCTAAACTCCCTTACCTTTGACGGGATTGGCAGAAGACGTCCGGATAGATTGAATGTCGGGCTCCCTTGCCCGAAGACCCAGCGGACGCCCGCTTGATGGGGCTGCTGGTTCCGGGACCTTACGTGGTGCCGGAGAAGAAGGCCAAGAATAAGGCCATGGGAACTCGAAAGAGTTCCCAGCGCCCGGTGGTGTCGGATTCATTGTCCGATGACTCCGAGGCGCACTCCTCCTCCGAAGACGAGGATGAGGAAGAAGAGGCCTCTCCCCCTCCAGCGGGGGGAGGAATGAAAAGGAAGGCCGCCCCAACCGGGGGGGGCGGAGAGTCCAAGAAGGGGAGGACCCTACCTCCGGACTACTCCACCAACACCGACGACGGCGAAGAGGAGTGGCCATCCAGGGCCAAGCCCCTGGCAAAATCGTAAGTATCCGGATACCAGAATAACTGATGGCGTTCCTTTGTTGCACAGTATATTCTGACGCCGAATATAATCATGTTGTCCGCCCAAGGCCGGGCTCGATGCTTCGTCGAGTGGTTCCCTGGGTTCGTCGGATGTGAATAGCACTTCACTTCCGGCCGCCTCCTCTCCTCGCGCTGCGGATGATGCCGAGGTGGCATCCCAAAAGGGGCCAAGCCAGGAGGAGGTGGTCCTGGGGGTGCCGCAAGGCGACCTCGCGGACTCCAGGCGCAAAGGGGACAAAACCCCCAAGGGATCCAAGTCCGGCCCTAGGTCGGACACTGCCTCGGAACCTTCAGCGTTTCCGGAGTCCGGCGGGCGCCCCCCTAGTAGGAAGGGCAAGCCTACGACGCTGGTGACCTCCGTCCAACCGGAGGCACTGGATAATCTGCTGGAGGTGCTTAACGGCGCCTCCATCGACGAGGAGCACCGCACTATTATGAGTGTGGTGATCCGAGAAGTTCGATCTGCAAGAGCGGGCTGGATCAAGCCTATGCCAGCCTTCTAACGAGGAGCACCGTGATAGACAGAGCCCCGATGCTCGGTTTGGTGTTCAAAAGAAAAGCCGAAGCGAGGATCAAAAGATATACGCAGGAGTCTAACATAAGTATGTCAATATGGGAATGCAGGTTGTCTTGCTGACCTCTGCCGCAGACCGACTGCGGAGGTCGATGCATTGAAGCAGAGCCTCGAGCGGTCCGAGAACGAGCTCGGCCTTGCCAAGAAGCAGCTCGAGGACAAGGAAGGTAAGCAATACCTTATGTAAGTATATAAAAAATATGTGGTTGCAAAAAATGACAGGACCAACGTGGGTATTACAGGGGCCACAACCCAGGTGGCAACCCTGAAGGAAGCATTGTCCAAGGCCGAATAAAATGCGGCCGTGGAGCATACCCAGCGAGAAAATCAGGAGGCGCGGGTGGCGGAGGTGCAGCAAGAGCTCCAGGCTCTAATGAAAAAACACGAGAGTTTGGAGCTTGACTCAAAGACTCGAGAGTCCGAGCTCGCCTCGACGCTTGAGAGCGCCAAATCAGCCAAGGCCGAAGCCCAAAAATCCCTCTAGGAAATTGAGGCGATGAAGAAGACAGCGGTGGGTAAGGCATTCTTTGTGCAAAGCAAGCACGTGAAAGTGAATTACTTGTTACTTACCCGAGTCCGGAGCTCTCCAGGAGCATTCACAGATCTTCCCCGGAGTGTGTCCAACGCCAAGATTCTACCGAGCGAAGAGGGAGCTCAAGCGAGAAGGTGTTACGGTCTCGGTATGTCGAGGCGAACACCAGTAAGTTTTGAGCGACCGGTGAAGCAGCTGGTCGAGCTCCATAAAGTGGCTGAACAGGCCATGAAGGGTCTCATAGTCCGGCTATGGCCTGGGGAAGCCATGCTTGGAAGCTACTTCGGGCTGGTGAGGCGGTTGTTGGATGCTTGTCCATGGCTTGAAGTCATCAAGCGCTCCATATGCATAGAAGGTGCTCGTAGGTCCCTTGCCCGTGCTAAAGTGCACTGGGGCAAGATGGACGCTGAGAAGCTTGTGACGGATGGACCACCGCCGGGCAAGGAGCATCGCAAGCCCGATATGTATTATGAGGCGTCTCAAGGTGCCCGCCTTTATAGCGGATGATTGCTCCAAAGATGTAATTTTGAGTAAATTCGCATTTGTGATCATGTACGCTGAAAACTTGTTCATATCGCTAAGCAACGCTTTTGAATTTAAAATATTACCTTACATGCGGCCGCTTATTGAAATTGAGAGATGGCGAGTCGTCGCTTCGCCCCATGCCATGAAAGTGCTGGGGTGTTCGGGATAAACTTGAGCGCTCCTTTTACCATTCTTGGGTCCTTCGAGGGAGGCGCTCAACAAAACGAACAAGGCAATCAGACTATAATGCTTGAACACTCTCACTTAGCCATAGAATTCTATAATTTTAAATTTCGGCGAAGCCCCTAGTATTCGGAAGACCGAGTTCGGGGCACTATCCACACCTAGGCCGGACAAAGCCGACTCCTCGCTCTAAGCGGCATAAGTCTTTAGGGACTCGAAAACCTCTCGAACAGCGACCAGCTCTCGCCCTATCATGACGGTCAGTTTTAGCTTCTCTCCACTGAGGTGCTTAGCCCAGCTCAATCGGGGCACAATCGCAGTGGTTCTCCCAGTGCTACCTTAGCCGATATAACGGAACGTAAGGTACCAAAACATGGGAGCCGGGAAAACCCAACTATTTACCCAAGACATGATTCGGAGCCGATGCGTATAATGCTATAAGTTCGGGGTGCCGCACTCATGAGAGTGTTCGGACTTCTCACACCATATTATAGGGTACGTAAGCCCCTGGTGTATTGCCCGTACCAAAGTGTACGGTTGCATAATGTCATAACTGAACATATTTTTATAAAAAAGGAATGCAATAATAGACGAAAGCTATGTATTGTTTATTCGAAAACGCTGCGGTAAAAAAAGGACGATACAAATAGTGTGATAAGCAAGAGATGGGACTATTTGACATGTCCCCCTCCAGGGGCGAGCTGCGGGATGATATGTGAAACAAGTATACTGCTCGTTATAGAGACCACCTGGACACTCGACGTAGCTTTCTGCCTCCCTGGCTGTTGCATCGTGTGTTTGGCGATTGTATTGCCGGACAGGCCTTCCGTAGAGTGGATTCCTAAAAGTAAGAAAAAAAGAATGACAAAATCGGGAGCTCTTGGTGCGGTTGAGCCGCATTTTGGGCATGCCGTGGTCGTGCCCCTCCCCCTATGCCCATGGTATTTCCAGAGCGTAGTTATGTACGCATAGTACTGGTTTCGCAATTTCGCGAGGGCTGGGGTTGGGGCCGCATTGCTACGCTTGCTCGGAACGTGCCAGGCGGTCTTGTTGTAGGTTACTCCAGGCGCGCTTGACGGTGTCCGGATGTTTAATAGCCGGACTGGAGACTTGCCTTGAAAGGCTGCTTTATACTTCCGCCGCGAGGGCCGCCGTATGCTCCTCCGTTCGGAGAGAGCTTCCATTGACCGTAATGACTCCTCGAGGGACTGGCATCTTGAGATTGAGTTATGCGTAGTGCGACACCGCATTGAACTTTGCAAATGTGGTTCGTCCGAGCAGTGCGTGATAGCCACTGCGGAACGAGACTATGTCGAAGATTAAATCCTCGCCGAAATTATCGGGGATCCAAGACCACCTCAAGTGTAACCGAGCCTGTATAGTTGGCCTCTACACCTGGTATGACGCCTTTAAAGGTCGTCTTTGTGGGTTTAATCCTTGAGGGTTCTATGCCCATTTTTTGCACTGTATCCTGATAAAGCAGGTTCAGGCTGCTGCCGCCGTCCATAAGGACTCTAGTGAGGTGAAATCCGTCAATGATTGGGTCTAGAACCAATGCGGCGAATCCGCCATGGCGGATGCTAGTAGGGTGGCCCTTCGATTGAAAGTGGTCGGGCAGGAGGACCATGGGTTGAACTTTGGGGCGACAGGCTCCAACGCATATACGTCCCTGAGTGCATGCTTCTGCTCCAATTTGGGGATGTGGGTTGCGTATATCATGTTCACCGTCCGCACTTGTGGGGGGAAACCCTTCTGTCCCCTATTGTTCGGCGGCAGGGGCTCCTCCTCGCCATCGCTATGCAGCCCCTTGTCTCTGTTTTCGCACTTAACTTGCCTGCTCGCTTGAACACCCAACAATCCTGTTGGTGTGATTGGCTGGTTTTTCGAAGTGCGTGTATCCGCACGAGCGATCGAGTACTCGGTCCAAACCGGACGGGCCCGGAGTATTTTTAAATGGCTTTTCCGCTGACCGGTTTTGAGCCTCGAATCCGCATTAACCGCCGATCGTCGGCATTGTCGCCGCACGCGGTGCTTTTGCTTGTTGCGACGCGACCTACCATTGTTGTCCTTGGTATCCAAATTACCAGGGCTCTTGGTCATATTATTACTACGAGCTAGCCAGTTGTCTTCTCCCGCGCAAAAGCAGGTCATGAGTGTTGTGAGGGCTGCCATGGATTTCGGCTTTTCCTGTCCTAGGTGCCGGGCAAGCCACTCGTCGTGGATGTTATGCTGGAAGGCTGCAAGGGCCTCTGCGTCCGGACAATCGACTATTTGATTTTTCTTGGTTAGGAACCGTGTCGTAATTGTCCGCCGATTCCTCGCTGCTGAATTATGTGGCTTAGGTCATCGGCGTCGGTGGTCGCATATAGGTGCCCTGGAAATTGTCGAGGAATGCGGTTTCCGTGTCCTCCCAACAACCAATTGATTCTGTTTGGCATGCTGTTAAGCCAATGCCGAGCTGGTCCTTTAAGCTTGAGTGGGAGGTATTTGATGGCATGTAGATCATCACCGCGGGCCATGTGGATATGAAGGAGATAATCCTCGATCCATACCGCAGGATCTGTTGTTCCATCGTATTATTCGATGTTTACGGGTTTGAAACCCTCGGGGATTTGATGATTCATTACTTCATCTGTGAAGCATAGTGGGTGTGAGGCGCCTCTGTACTGGCTGTATCATGACGTAGCTCAAACGAGCTTTGTCTACTTTGTTCGGCCCGGCTGGATTTACCATATCCGGCATGACGGTTATTGTCACGTGTCGTGGGGAGCCCACGCGATCCATAGATCAATCTTGTTTGCCTTGCCTTGTCCTCCAATATATCTCGCAGGTCTGGCGCATTTCCCCGTGCCTTGGTATTCTTTGAGCGACGCCGGGGTGTGGCTTGAATGGAGGGCCGAGAGGCCCCTCTGTCGCGGCCACGAGGTGGCCGGTCGGCCGCATCATGCACTGGTGATGTAGGTCTGGGTGCTTCCTCCTCTAATCGGGGTAGCAGCCTGCGCTTATGTAGATCTTGGCGGGCGCTCGAAGTTCGTACTCTTCGCCCGCAAGGACTTGATCCATCATCGGCTAGCAAGTCTTGGTCAGCTCTAAGCTGTTGCTGTTTTTCTTGAGGCTGCTCGCCGTGGCCATAAGCCTGCGCTTGAAACGCTCTTGTTCGACGGGATCCTCGGGCACGATAAATTGCCGTCGTCGAGGCTTGCCTCATCTTCGTGAGGGAGGCATGTAATTATCGCCCTCTACCTCTCTGCGCCGCTCTCTCATGAGGGCTGGCTTCTCCATCCTCCGTGCTTTGAATCCTGCCGGAGGGGTTGTCTTCGCACCGTCCGGGGTTTAATTATCTCCGTGCCGGAATCGCGCTTTTGCTTTGGCGGGATTTAGAGCGGCTTGGGGCGACGCCGCTTAGGATTATTCTTGGAGGGTCATCCTCCGCTGTTCCATCGCTGCTCCTTCTTTTGGGGTGTCCACCATGTATATGTCATACGACGAGGTGGCCTTCCGAGGCCTCGTAGTGGCGCTGGTTCTTGGTCGTTTCCTGCATCGACGCCCATACCGTCGATGTCATCGAGTCAAGTCGAGCATGTCGGTTAAATCATCGACATTGGCTACTGAAGTGGGTGTTGGGTGGGCTTTGAATTTCTTCGTCGTCCGCATCCCAACCTTGCGACTATAGTCCGCCAGGCTCTCCGATAAAGAGAGAGACTTTAGTGAATTCAGAATGTCGCCAAGGGAAGTCTTTGAAAGATGTCCGCGCGGTGAACTCCATGATCGGGCGCCCAATCGGATTCGATTGGCAGGGGCGCGGAAGGTTCGGAGTCCGGAGGGGAGTCCGGCACCTTGGAGTCACAAGCTTCGCAAAGGACAAGGCTGGTGGTCGGCTCGATCGCCGTCGAGATTGCAGCCCCCGAGGCGGTGTCCAGCCACCCGTCCTTGATTGGCGCAGTCGGCTCCGAGCTAAGGGTTGGAGCGGACACGGGTGTGGCCTCTAGGGCACTGTTCAGCGGCTGAGCTAGATCATGCCCATCGTAACAATGCGGCGCGCTCGGCTGTGGCTCGAACCCATTGAAGATCAAGTCTCCGCCGACGTCAGCCGTGTAGTTCAAACTTCCATATCTGACCTGATGGCCAGGGGCGTAGCATTTGATCTGCTCCAGATGGCCAAGCGAATTGGCCCGCTGAGCAAAGCCGCCGAATACGAAGATCTGTCCGGGGAGAAAAGTCTCACCTGGACCGCATCGTTGTTGATGATCGGAGGAGCCATCGGGCCTAAAGATGACGACACGGAGGAACTCTCAATGAAAGCACCAATGTCGGTGTCAAACCGCGGATCTCGGTAGGGGGTCCTGAACGTGCGTCTAGGCGGATGGTAACAGGAGACAAGGGACACTATGTTTTTACCCAGGTTTGGGCCCTCTCGATGGAGGTAAAACCCTACTCCTGCTTGATTAATATTGATGATATGGGTAGTACAACAGTAGATCTACCACGAGATCATTGAGCCTAAACCCTAGAAGCTAGCCTATGGTATGATTGTTGTTCGTCCTACGGACTAAAACCCTCCGGTTTATATAGACACCGGAGAGGGCCAGGGTTACATAGAGTCGGTTACAAATGGGAGGAGATCTACATCCGTATCGCCAAGCTTGCCTTCCACGCCTAGGAAAGTCCCATCCGGACACGGGACGAAGTCTTCAACCTTGTATCTTCATAGTCCAGGAGTCCGGCCAAAGGTTATAGTCCGGCCATCCGGACACCCCCTAATCCAGGACTCCCTCAGTGACCGACACGTGGCATCCACCATAACGGAACGCCGTTAAGCTATCGGGTTGGATTTTGGATCCGATAACCCGTTAACAGCCACGACCAATACCGATTTTCCACGTGTAAAATTCTCATTGGCCTTTAGCTGGGCCGGCCCATTATGGTCTGCAGAATATTGTGGGCCTTTAGCTGGACCGGCCCAAAAGTGGCCCACAAAGTTTAAATGGGCCAGCCCAACTGAAGGCCCATAAGATTTAGCAGACCATAATGGGCCGACCCAGCTAAAGGCCCACAAAATTTAGCGAACCATAATGGGCCGGCCCAGCTAAAGGCCCATAAGATTTTGCGGACCACAATGGGCCGGCCCAGCTAAAGGCCCACAAGATTCTGCAGACCATAATGGGCCGGCCCAGCTAAAGGCCCAACATTCTCTGTCAAATCGGCCCGTCAACGGCCTGGTCTAAACTTGTCATCAATGCGGCCCATGGTCACTTCTGGCCCGTTAACAGTCCGCTAAATAATTGGGCCGAATTACGGCCCGGTGTATTTCCGGCCTGTTAAAGGTCCGGCTTCATTTGGGCCCATTTACAGGCCATCAAAACTTTCAGCCCATAAATGATCGTGAAGGATTTGGGTCATATTCGGCCATGTCTGTCATTCGGCCTGTTAGAGGCCCACTAAAGATTTGGGCCACTTTCGGCCTGTTAACGCCGGACGTAAACCATGGGCCATATGTGGCCCAACGTCTTATCGGGCCCATTCACGACCCATATAAAAATGACGATAATCTAGCCCGACTGAAGTTCCGGCATGTTAAAGGCCCGTGTATTAGGTCGGCGCATTTACGGCCCGTCCGAATTTCGGCCTGTCAAATATCCGCATCGTAAATGGGCCACCATTTGGGCCTGCTAAGTCCAGTGGGTTATTTGGCACAATCAGGGCCCAATCTCACTTTCGGTCTATTAAAGGCCCATGTTTTTTATGGGCTCGAGATATTTACACTGTAAACGGCCTATTTTTACTGAGGGCCCAAATTATGTTTAGGCCTGTTAAAGGCCCACTATGGGCACAGGCCTACCAGAAAAATTTGAAAGCTTATGCTAATTTAAGCCCAGATATTTTTAGTGGGCTACATGCCAATTTTGGCCCGTAATCATTTTTAGCCCAATTGGAATGGGCCCGACGAATGTTGGCATGTTGGGCTCCTACGAAGCTTTCGGCCGAATACATTACTAAGATAAACCTACACTATACAAAAATAGCATCGTAATTACTGCAGCCTGTGGCAGCATCATAAATGTTGTATCACAACAAAATAAATTCCAATCATACAACAAAAGGCCTGTTGGCATAAAGTTTACAGTCCTTCCAGATAAAAGCACCATCAGATGTATAGAAGCACAGATCATTTGACCTGAGTGCTAATGTTTCAGGCTGTAGAATCTGATGGAGCAGCACGATCTCCACCTTTTTTCCGCCATTACTCTTCAACAACGGGCGAATGTCCGATAGTCGGTTTCAAAACCATTCATATCTTGACGACATTTCTCAACCACTATTCTTGTTTCCAAACAACGTCCATTAGGGATTGGACTTTTGTGCGAGCACAGATATATCACTCATCTAGCAGGAAGATTTTGTTCAATGGCGATTTGGACGAGGTTACCTTGACAACCAACCCAGAATTACGCAGAAGGTGCTTTTTGCCTTCGTTAGTGGAGAGATACTAACGCCTTCGCAGCAAGAGGTGACATTGTGCATGTAGTAGCCTCGTCACCTTCGTGTGGTTGTGGTTGTTCAATCATTTGTTCCATAGCTTCCGAAAGTTTGAACTTGTAGATTAGTGTACCGGATAAGTTACTAATGAGACAAAAACAAACAAAGTAGGTTAAACGCTTATACATAACTTATTTTGGTGAACTCTTGTAATACATTAGCATGTATTGTAGTGCCAACTACATAATAAAATCACTTCCGGAACATATGTCCATGTAGCATGCCTACTGTATTGTCTATTTCCTCACATTCGTTGACATCTAAGGATAAAGAGACATGGTTTAAAGTAGGATGAACATAGTATGACATCATTCATATCATGGGCAAACAGATATAAAACAAACAGGCTATTTTATCATTGTGTGCACACGTGAACATAACAACTGGATTACAGATCAAGACCAAAAGAATATCCTTCATCTCTTTTAAACCATGTAAGGTGAAATGATACATTAAGACAATTGTGTATAAAAGTGAACAGAGTAACTGACATTGGCTGCAAACCAAGTAGTTAAATGAACACATCATAGTACCAATCAGTTCAAGGCAGGAGGAGTAAGGACTTACAACAGCGGCTTGAACTGGTGTGATCATGCCCTTCATCTTGCTGGTGTGGCAATCCTTGAAGATTTGCACTGCATTCGGTTCAGGTTCTTTTGGTCCGCACGGGCTTTCCTCTGTATTTGGAACAAGTCAATATATATACGATAATATGGCACAAAAAAGAAGGAAGTATCATCTATTTACAAGAGCCTCGCAGTGTGCAATATAGCTATGAGATCCTGTTGTCTGTTGGAATTTCACTTTAGAACGGTTGGTTTTGTTCTTCAAACAGTTAGCCTAGAAGAAGATACACTTGTAAGGCACATACATAAATACAAGTTCAATATGTGGTCCGATCAAATACATATAGCCTACGATACTTTGGATCAGACTAGTGTTTAACGAGGGCTGTCCGGTCTTCATCTGTAATATATTCCTTTGGAGATGTTTGGGCGATTTCATTGTTAGCCTTGCCTTCAAAGTGAGATTTTCTAAGGTGGTACCGACATCGTCATGAGGCGCATGAAAACATGAGTGCATGCTTGTTTAGTTGCATCATCTTTCGGATCCAACTTGAACCTCATCATTGAAAAAGAATGTGAGTCTTATTAGGAGGAAGCTAGAAAGTATGGGACAGAGCAAGACAATATTACTAATTGCGATGAATAACATTACTTACAGATAAATGGTCAAGGAAGGTGTTAAGCTGGGTATTGTCTTTCTCATTCCTGTACTGGATCCACGTCGGGAGGATACGCGCATGACACCTAACGGCAACGGCTGCCTCTAATACTAATTTGGCTGACTCAGAGCATCACGTGGCCTTTTAAACCTGCCTCAAAATGGATCTCCATTCTTCCTCCTTTAGATTTTGTTAATCTGTCAAGCATTATCCACGATGTCTGCATTTCGCTTGTGCCGTGGTGCTAGTTCAACAACGAATATGGAAAGTGTTAGTGTACATCAAAGCGTGAGAGTACATATAAAGGAGCATGCAATCGCAACTTGACTCGGTCAGTACCGCCTTGGTGTTGATGCTCATGAGGTTCATCTGATCTTGCCAAGTCTGTTGTGTCGTGAGTGCTTGGAAGTAGTGTTAGGTGTGAAGGCAGCTTGGGAACCGCCAGTTCGAGCAAACGAACGAGTAACTGGTTGAGATGTTGGTACAGTTGAAGCGGATGTTGCGGTGGTGGAGCAGGTGATCTTGTGTTTGTAGATTTAGCGGTGGACTTGGACCTTCTATTGCACTATAAGTACCAGCAGAATCTCGATGGCGAGAACCTTTTCCGTTTCACCCGACGAGTAACACCTCCCTACTATATTATTTTCCTTGCTCTTTTTGACTTTGCCATGTCAAGTTGTACCCACAACACAAAAGAATAAAATCACTCTTGAACTCATTGATGCATGATCTGCATAAGCAATACTTTGATGTAAGACAACCGTATGAGGATGGAATATGTAAGAAAAATAGGACGGCATGACATATTCACAGCTACGATGTGCAAACTAAGGAATGATTTTCAAGAAAATAGAAGTAATGCAAGCTAGACACCATATGAAAGATGCAACCAATATTACTCGCCAAGTTAAAAGTGTCTTGTCATAAGTGGCAATTCAAAAATTAGAAGCAAGACAACATAGAAATCAATGCAAGATGCAACCACTATCAAACTGCCATGTTAAAAGCGTCCAATCATGAGTTCTTGATGCGGGATACACAACAGCAGTACTTTGATGTAAGAACATGGTATGATAGATAGATGCAGTGTATTCTAGACACGAGAAAGCCATGTCATATGCACATGTATAACGATAAACTCAGCAGGTGCAATTTAATCAAAATAGAAGAAATACAGGCTAGACAACATATGCAACATGAAACCAATTATCACTTTGTCAACTTAGAGCAAGCACCTGCGATGGTGGAGTGCGGAGATGAACTCATCATGTAGACTTGGGACTTCAACTTCATTAGCGATAGCAGTGGCAAATCTAGAGAGTCTCTGTTTGCGTCGGTGCAAAAGGAGTACCACCAACATCCCCTAACTTACTCTTTTCCTTCCTATTTTCTCGATATTGCCTTATGAAGTCAAAACCACAAGAAGATGAATAAAATTAGCTCTGCATAACTGGTTGATGCATGATATGATTTAACACTACTTTGATGTAAGGCAAGCGCATGATAGGAGGATGGAATATATACAAAAAAGACAGCGTTTCATATTCACACGCACGATAGGAGGATGGAATATGTATGAAAAACAAGAAGCGGAAGGCATTTCAACAAAATTAGAAGAAATGAAAGCTAGGCAC
Organism: Aegilops longissima; assembly: GCA_021605205.1. Lineage (NCBI taxonomy): Eukaryota > Viridiplantae > Streptophyta > Magnoliopsida > Poales > Poaceae > Aegilops > Aegilops longissima. The sequence continues at coordinate 481,021,133 of CM038679.1, read as the reverse complement.
CATATGAACATGCAACCAATATCACTCTATCGGGTAAAAAGTGTCTCGTCGAAGTGCCATTTCAAGAAATTAGAAGCGTTACAAGCTAGAAGACAATGCAAGATGCAACCTACATCACAGCCCCAAGTTAAATGTGTCTTATGGGTAAGTGATCGTTGCAGGTATAAGTTGTAAGCTACTCAGATGCAATTCTACATAACCAGAAGCAATACAAACTAGACATCATATGGAAAACGCAACCACGTATAACAGTTCCAAGTAAGAGCAAGCACCTGTGATGGTGGAGTAGGGGAGATGTGCTCGTCATGTACACGTATGTTCTAGAAATAGGAACACGTGTCATATTCACAGGCATTATGTGTAAAGTAAGCAGATGCAATTCGAGTTAGAAGCAATACAAGCTAGACATCATACGCAACATGCAACCACATATAATAGTGTCAAGTTAGAGCAAGCACCTTTGATGGTGGAGTAGGGGAGATGTGCTCATCATCTACACAGCTACGTCGACTGTCCAGCCTTGTGTTGTCTTGCGAATCTTGTTGGGAGGATGGCGGAGTAGAATCTGAGAGACCCCCTGCTTGAGTTGTTCGAAGGACCACCATCATCCTTTGCCGGACTAATTTCCTTCAGTTGTAATGATTTTGCATTGTGAAGTCAAACCGATAAGAAAAAGGAATAAAATTCGCTCTTCGAACTCATTCATGCATGATCTTGTGAACACTACTCGGATGAAAGGCAAACACATGATGCGAGGATGGAATATGTATGAAAACAGGATGGTGTGACATATTCACACCTATGATGTGGTAACTAAGCGAAGGCATTTCAACAAATTAGAAGCACTCCAAGCTAGACACCATATGAAAGATGCAACCAATATCACTCTGCCAAGTTCAAACTGTATGTATGGCGTTTCAACAAATTAGAAGCAAATATGCTAGAAATCATATGCAAGACACAACCAATATCACAATGGCGACTTAAAGGTGCCTTATCATAAGTGACTGATGCGGGATATGCAAGAATAGTAGTCGATGTAGAAACAGGAACACATGTCATATTCACGGGCATTATGTGTAAAGTGGCAGATGCAATTCAACAAAGTTAGAAGCAATACAAGCTAGACATCATACGCAACATGCAACCACATATAATAGTGCCAAGTTAGAGCAAGCACCTGTGATGGTGGAGTAGGGGAGATGTGCTCATCATCTACACAGCTACGTTGACTGTCTAGCCTTGCGTTGTCTTGCGAATCTTGTTGGGAGGATGGTGGAGTAGAATCAGAGAACCTCCATTTCAGTTGCTCGGAAGGACCACCATCATCCAATGCCTTGCCAATTTCCTTCAGCTTTATTGATTTTGCATTGTGAGGTCATACCGACAAGAAAAGGAATATCATTCGCTCTTCGTAACTCATTCATGCATGATCTTGACGAACACTACTCTGATGAAAGGCAAAGTCATGATACGAGGATGGAATATGTATGAAAAAATGGACAACTTGACATATTCACACCTATGATGTGGTAACTAAGCAGAAGGCACTTCAACAAATTAGAAACACTGCAAGACACCATATGGAAGGTGCAATCAATATCACTCTGGCAAGTTAAAACTGTCTCGTCATAGGTGGCATTCATCAAACTAGAAGCAATACATGCTAGAAATCATATTCAAGACGCAAACCAATATCACACTGCCAACTTAAAGGTGTCCCATCATAAGTGACTGATGCAGGATACACAAGAAGAGTAGTTTCATGTAAGAACATGGTGTGATAGACAGATATAGTATGTACCAAAAACAAGAAAGCGTGTCATATTCACATGTATCATGTGTAAGCTAAGCAGATGCAGTTTACACTAATTAGGAGCAATACGAGCTAGACACCATATGCAACATGCAACCAGATATCACACTGCCAAGTTAGAGCAAGCACCTTGGATGGTGGAGTAGGGGAGCGGAGACTTGGACCATGTAATGCACTATCAGTACAAGGAGAATCGGTACAGATGCTCGTTTACGTTGCTGCAGAGGACCACCATCATCGCCTTCCTTACTCTTTTCCTTCCTCTTTCTTGATTTTGCCTTGTCAAGTCAAACCCACAAGAAAAAGGAATAAAATTTGCTCTTCGAACTTATTGATGCATGATCCGATTGAACACTACTTTCATGTAAAGCAGCCGCATGATAGGAGGATGGAATATGTATGAAAAACAGACGACGTGACATATTGACATGTATGATGTATAAGTGTAAACTAAGCACAAGGTGCTTGAACTTGTTAGAATCAATGCAAGCTAGAAACCATATGAAAGATGAAACCAATATCACTCTGCCAAATTAAAAGGGTGCCCTAACAAATGTATTTGACCAAATTAGAAGCAATACATGGCAACAAAGCTAGAAATAATATGCAATATGCAGCGAATAAAGGTGACTCATCGTAAGTGATTGATGCAGGATACGAGAAGAGAGGTAGTTTCATGTAAGAACAAGGTTAACACATAGATGTAGTGTGTACCAAAATAGGAAGGCATGTCATATTCACGGTATAGTGTGTAAACTAAGCAGATGCAATTTACCCTAATTAGAAGCATTACAAGCTAGACACCAGATGCAACATGCAACCACATATCACCTGCGAAGTTGGAGAAAGAACACTGTGATGGTGGTGTAGGGAAGTGCTGTCTTGGTGCACAGAGCAACGTTCAATATCTTCATTTAGGCTTGCTGTTTCTTGAGAATCATGTGGAGAGCATGAAATTGCATTCTTTATAAGAGTATTGCGTCTCATATTAACCCAAGCGTGACTGTCTCATCATAAGCAATAGACGCATGATACACAAGAACAGATAGTTTGATGTAAGAACATGGTGTGATAGGCGGATGTAGTATGTACCAAAAACAGGAAGGCGTGTCATATTCACATGTATAATGTGTAAGCTAAGGAGATGCAATTTAACAAATTAGGAGCATTGATGAGGGATACACAAGAAAAGTAGTTTGATGTAAGAACATGGTTAATAGAAAGACGTAGTATGTACCAAAAACAGGAAGGCATGTCATATTCACAGGTATAATGTGTTAACTAAGCAGATGCAATTTACCCTAATTATAAGCATTACAAGGTAGACACCATATGCAACATGCAACCACAGATCACACTGCCAAGTAAGAGCAAGCACCTGCGATGGTGGTGTGGGGGAATTGCGGTGATCAACTAGAGAGCTACGTTGACTATCTTCGTTTAGCCTTGCTATTTCTTGAGAATCATGGTGGGAGCATGACATTGCACTCTTTAAGCGAGTAGGGCGTCTCACAGTAACCCACCTGAGTGACTGTCTCATCATAAGTGATTGACGAGGGATACAAAAGAGCATTAGTTTGATGTACGAACATGGTTAATAGACATATGTAGTATGTATCAAAAATAGGAAGGCATGTCATTATCAAAGGTATAATGTGTAAAGTAAGCAGATGCAATTTAACCAAATTGGAAGCAATACAAGCTAGACACCATATGCAACATGCAACCACATTTGACAGCGCGAAGTTAAAGCAAGCACCTGGGATGGTTGTGTGTGGAAATTGAGCTCATCAACTGCAGAGCTACGTTTACTCTCTCCAACTGCTGACACTACACCCATTAGAGCGCTGAAACACTTAGTGCTTATCTTCGAATTACACTCGAGCGACTTCTGTCTTTTCTTTTCTGCATTCATCAACACTGCGTCAGAGTCTGATATACCCATGCATAAAAGAACAATAGTGTGAGTATGGGTGAAGTGTGTGCTCAATTAGTACAGTGTAAAGGTAGCAGATAGCAGGTCAGTGAGAAATAAATGACGGGAGCCATATGATAGCTCTACAACATGCATGGCACACTCAATTACTACAGGATTCTATGAAAATAACAGTCAACTGAAATAAAATAGGTCAGTCCATTTTTTCTGCACCGTCCGATGTAGAAAGAACGGGCAGATCGCCTTCATCTACCTCCAGCCAGTCAGTGTTGACGATCTTCCTCGAAACGCCAGTGACCACCGACCCAGTATTCCTCCCCTGCCTGCACCCTCCCCTCGACCTCACCGCACCGTCGTGCTTGGCACCGCCCCCTCGGCCATCCATTCAAGCCCCGCCGACCTCCAGATCGGGCGCAAGCAGCTCCTGCGCCCCACACCCCTATGATAGACACCGATGCGCCGCTTCCCCGGGGAACAGGCGGACTAGGTGATCCGCGCACCTAAGCGGGTGCTGCTTCTTTTAATTGCGGTTTGACTGACCCTGAATTGAAATCCAGGCGGGCTATTGACCTCTAGCAAAGGTGAAATAGTAAAAGGGAGGAAACCTTGTGCATTTAGTATCACGAAGAAGATGCAGTAAGAAGCGCTCAACTAGTTTCTTTCGTGGGATGAATACGGTGTGAGCGGAGACGTAAGATTTGCATGAATAAGGGAAGAGGAGTACCTCTTTCTGCTCGCAGTGTTGTGTCCTCCTTCTGTTTTTCCGATGATCTTGTTGTTCGCCGGAAACCAGAAGTTGTGGAGGACGGTGCAGCCTTGGACGAACCCATGGCCAAGTTGTTGAGTGTGGTGCGGTGGCCGTCTGTCGGCGGCGGGGAAGCAGATCCGAGGCGGCGAACGACGGCGTAGCGGGAACAGCTCCGGTACGGTGGACGGTTGCAACAGTGGAGCCGCAGCAGTGAGGCGCGGGACGGCTTGGTCGGAGTGGTTCTGGTACGGTGCACGTCGGCGTCGTGGAGGCAGCTCTGCCTCAGCTTCAGCTCCCAAGTCCTTGACGGCGTTGCGGTTGCGGTTGCGTTGGACGACAACGTCGGGGTATCGGCTCCGGCGTGATGGAGGAGGGCGGCGGTGGATTGGCCGCTATGGGGTGGAGGACGGAGGAGGCTGGGGTTTCGCGGCTGGTGGAGAGGCGTTTCGCACCCACGGAGTATGAATGGGGAAGCGGAGGAGGCGGGGAACTAAGGGGAACAATGTTTGGTTTGAGACGCTTGTTTGAAATTTGGGAAAGTTACAAACTTTGCCCCATCTAAAAATTCGGACATATTGCGGGTTGGGGTAGGACAGTCATGTCGTGTCCCAAATGTGGGCGGGATAGATTTCGCCGGCGCATGGGTGTTTAGGCGCCCACGGCGTATGAATGCTTCTCGAGGCGGTTGAGACTGGCGTCTTGATGAAGTTACAAACCTACCCTGTTTAGACCTTTGGACATCGGGCGATAGGCTACACGGGCGAGTCGGGACAGTAATTTCCTACCACCAAAACATTAGTCTCGGGCGGTTTCGGGTGACCAGAGGCCTATTTGGTGCTTCGTTCAATATTTGGAGCAGAAGCATTAACGTTTTCGGTTCTCTTGAATTGAACTTTCAAGATTTGTCAAACTTCACAAATCTTTACTCTTGAAAATCCTAAAGCTATGATTATTTTGGAATGGAGGGGGTACATTTTAATATACATTGTACACAGTATATATTAAAAATATGCAACTTACCTCAGTTCATGCATGGTTCGGTATAATCTCCTTGTTTGCAAAAAAAGTTAGATATGCGTATGAATATATATAGCATGTTCAAACTCACAACAAAGATTGATGCCCCTTTACATCTGATTTAAAATGCCATTATCTAGGGTTCAAATAGATGAATGCACTTCCTATGAATTGAATCTTGAAACCCCTTTATGTTGAATTAGACATGTATTTTATTTAAGTAGCTAGCAATTTGGAATGTATCCATGCAAGTGACAAATGTATAAAGTGCTTCACACTAACAACATGGAGTGCACTAATTAATGTTTATATATGAATTGCAAAAGCATCCATTGCCTGTATTTCAAACCTCTCTCACTCTATGGATCGATAATATGAAATAAACACATGCACATGCTAGAATTCAATAGAGTATGGGTGTCTGATAGACCGATTTTTGTCCATACGCAATTTTGCAAAATTCATGATCTCATCCAAAAATAATAATGCCATTTATATTTTAATTTAATGCGTAGAACCGCCTTTTACACGTAGATGCACTATGCCTCGCCCCGTTCTCACAAACGCGTTATATATCTCTCTATCTAATGCATAAGTGCACACACTTTATATGCATCGGCATTTCTCTTACACACATGCTCACAATCTCTCTCAGGGTGTCGGGGTGTCTCACGCACATGCTCTCTCTGTTTCTCCCTCTCTCTTTCTGACTACTATGTACCACTCTTTTCACTAATCTCAGTTGGAAAACACTACTTCTCTCACATGCATATATACACATGCACGGTCTCTACTAGCCCTCTATACGCACATATATTTGTCTACGTGTCTCCCTGACGCACATTATCTTTAGGCCTCTCTACAGACATTGCCCCCCGACACACCTCTCTAATAGTAGTTGGCAGATATGATTTCATCATATCATTCGGTAGGATATCCCCTGGCTGTTAGGCTGGATGGTATCTGAGGCAAAGTTTTACCCTAGTTCGGATCGGACCCTTGCGGTTGAAGAAAGAGCCTACTCCTGGTACTGTATATTAGTGATAGGGTGTGTACAAAGTACACGTGAATACCAGGCATTGTCGTGTGTGTATACTATCGACGAACTAGCCCCCAAGCTTGTATAACATACTAAGGGCCTTGGGTTACAAATCATATATAGTCGGCTTATCACCAGTGGGGATAGAGTCCTCCGTGACTCTGGTAGCTTCGTGTTGTACACCGAGTCCTCCACATGGGTCTTCGTATAACACGTCTCGGTCCAACCTATATGTGGCGCGGGATGGAACCAACCCATGAGTCTTCATGTTGACCCACCACAACTAGAAATGATGTGCCCACCACACCACACACACAATCGGCCACTAAGAAAATAAGCATATACAATAGTACAACGGTATCTAGCTCACGATATGTCTCCATATTTTGTTGATGACACTGACGGACTTTGCATTTGATGCGTGCTCCTTATTTTGTTGACGACACTTACGGTCCTTGTATTTGAAGCGAAAGCACGATATGGTCACAGGACTTCAGAATAAGCTCATCACGGTCACCACATACATTTTGTCGTGCTAACCAACATGTGGTTGGATGGTTAGAGGACAGTGGTTTCTCGAGCCCACCAATGTTAAAGTCCCGGTGCTCGCATTTATCTTGTGTTAATTTCAGTATTTTTCGCGATGTGCGTTCGAGTGGGAGGAGGCGTTCCACTCGACCACGAGGCACCTATGGTGACTCCGTAAAATATCAAGATCATGTACATGAAAAAGTCGGTCGACCGACATGTAGCCTCACCCGCGACGCACACATGGCCGACGCAAGACACGCACGCATGTAGGCGTGCAACCCTGACACGTACACATAACATACACGCACACATGCTGGCGTGGAACAACGACACGCATACACATGCACTCACGAACACGCACGCACGCACCCATTCATGCAACAACGAAACGCACCCTTGCACGCACGCAACACTTTCGCAGACGCCTGCATGCACACAGCAGACACGCGACGAAAGACACACGCTCAACCTATACGTGCATGCACCCTTTGTTAAGGCCATGGATTATTACGGTATTAATCAATCTTATCTGTGATAAGCAGAACATTGATGTTTGCATCGGTCTTTATGAATCACAACGTATCGAACGGGCTATCAACATAGTAGGCTTAACTACATGAAAAAGATGACATCACACTCAATGAACAATCATCGGTTTATGAAATGCCCGCTTCTGACCGCCCTGGCCCACCAAAGGTTCCTCTGTTGTGCGCTGCCTGCGTTGGGTCACTGACATGCAGGCCATGCACCCAAAGAACCCACACGTCAGTGGAAGAACGGCACGGTGTCCTAGGTCAGAGTCGAGGGCGCCACTCGCGGCATGCCCGGCTGAACACGCCTCCGTGCCGCATTCAAACGCCTCCATGTAACCCGCCCCGTGTGGAAGCCGAAAAACCCACTCTGGACACACGTCCGTTCATGACCGGGCCGGCGTTAAACGCAACGCCGGCCGAGCTCCTCCCGTCCGCCGTCTACCTATTTAAACGAGGCCAAACGCCGGCCAAGAATCGCACACCTCCGCCGCTCCCCTATCTCCTCCACCATTTTGTCCACTCTTACAATGGCTTACGAAGAGTAGTTATTCCGCATCCAAGCCGGCTGGGTAGCCCGCCGGGTACGAGCTATGCAGCTCGCTGATCCACCTCCCTCCCCTCGCCCGACAGAGCCAGTTGCCTCCCCAAGCCGGCGAGCGGTTCAGCAACTCGCCGCTCCAGGCCAGCTCGACGAGGAGCGGCGCACGGGCATCGTTGCTGCCGTCCACGCCGCCGCCTCGTACCGTGTCTCCCATTTCTATGGCCGAGAGTCCCATGCCGGCGGCCATGCCATGCAAGCAGCGACAGAAGCCGTGTGCGCGGAGAGCGACGAGTCGGTGGCCAGCGCCTCCGCGTCCGCCGCCATCATCGAGGAGAAGTAGAACACGGGAGGCCGCCGCCGCTCGGTTCCCATGAAGGCCACCGCGGAGGCGACACCGGCGTACACAACAGGTGTCTTGCCGGATCCTTTTGTAGCGAGGACCTTCGTCGACCCCGCATGGGCTCCACGGAAGAGGGGAATGTTAGGATGAACTCGAGCCGGTGCCGGCCATGGCAAAGTAGTGGCCGGTGATGAACTCGAACCGGTGCCGGCCACCATCATCTTAGGCACCAGCCAATTATATCAGTTGGGTAGTGGGGAAGCGAGCCATCCTTTGCATTGAAGCATATACCTCCGGGGCTCTCGGCAGTCCAGTGATCGTGCTGCCGGACATGACGAACACAAATCGATCGGCGGGCGACCATTTAGACCAGGTATTATATACCTGTGCTGTCCAGAACTAGCACCGCATAGTTCATTTGAATGCAATGAAATCCGTCATGTTTGTGTGAAAATACGGTATTTTATATGATTTTCGTCGTTGTTTATATGAAATATCAGTTTGTCTACGTGTTTGCGTGAATTTCGTCCGGTTGGTTGAGTTGCTGTCATAATGTGTGCGGCTACTGTTGGATGGCGTAATTTGCGGGTCGCCGGTCAGTCTACAGGCGGCTCGGGCAGCGTTTTGGGACAAAAAAACACAGCTCGTGCGAGCTCGTCTCCAACGTGCGCGCTGGAGGATGCATGACAGCATGAGCACCCGAGCCATTCCTCGTTCATCGGTGGCAAAGGCACCGGTGGACAAAAGGGTCGCCAATATTTTGGCTACCGGGCAAGATCAAACAGCCCCTCCCAACAGATTCAAATCCCTCGTTCGCCGTGGAATTTTGCCATGTGTTGTTTTCATGGACTAGCAAGATGCCCGTGCATTGCACGGAACATCAAGATGCATTTTTTTACAAACTCCCGCATGCATGCAAGGGATAATAATGTCCTCCTTTGCTAGTACCACGAGGCAAACACCATTAATATTGCATCGATTAGTGTTAGTGGCCTTGTATATCTGCAAATTGTAATTTTGATAGTGGCCCCTTATATATAAAAATGGAGGAGAAATATGAGAGATAAGGTGAGGAGGAGTGGGGCATGGTGCCGTGGTGGTGGTGGTGGTCGGATTGGGCGGAGGCATGGGGATGGACGGTGCATTATGTCGAGGTTTGTATCTCTCTCACACACACCCACGTGGGTGGGGGCGTGCACGAAGAGAAGAGGTGCACGCACGGCGCACGCATACTCCGTCTCTTTCCCAACCACACCCGCGGGTACACGGTGGAGCTCATTTCTGTATGAAAAAGGCAGCCCACGTGGTAATTTGGCACGTGTACTGGTTGTCCACTTGGTGGAGGGAGGATCGTCTACCACGGGTGAACAAAGAAATTGCGAATTGACGCATTATGTTAAATTAGAAAAAGAGGCAAACCATGTGGGGCCTACCTTAGAGGCAAGGCTCTATACACTGGAGTACTTTTGATGTGTCCCGTCAACTCATGAGCGAGGAGAAACTTGCTTAGTATGCCGTCTCCCCCGCCCACGGGCGCGGTGGCTCGCAGGATGAGGTGAAGCTTACTACTCTACTGTACGCCTTTACGCCCGCTCCCTCGCCCACGCGCACGATGGCTCGCACCACGAGGAGAAAATTTTACTACTCCCTCCATTTACTCCTCATCCCTACTACGTACTTTTGTTAGTACTCCCTCTATTTACTTATACAAGGCCACTATAAAAAAAATACATTTTGCATCTATACAAGGCCACAAATAGTAATCGAGACAAAAGTTACTACTCCCTCCTTTCCAGTTTATGGCTCAATTTCAAAATCTCTCCAACCAAGGTAGACGGTGAGTGGTCAAATTAATTTTGTAGTTTGCACAGTATGCTCATTTTCTCAAGAAGTTATGTTTACCGAGGCATTAATTAGAACGAATGCATGAATGACCACTAAATTTCCATGAACTTGTACATGCATTGGTTAGTTTCCTCTTGACACTGCTTGCGTCGGGTGATCTAACGCACCTCGAAATCCAACATGTAATGGTACTACTACTAGTATAGTAGAATTGAGACTTATCAAACGGAAAAACGAGTGTTTGTTAGATGAGCCTTATAAACCCTAGTGGGTACGTACCCCGTATAAATAGATTTTTCCAAAACTAAGTCGCTCCCTTTCATGAATTATGTAGTATACTCCTCCATCGATGCTCACTTTCATGAATTTTGTACTTCCTGTCGCCGACTCTGGGACATATAGCAACTGGGTCGACATGTCAAGCACCAAATAACAGTGCAGAACAGCAGGGGGGACGCACCCCACTCGTACAGGCCCAGTAGTAGTAATGAGCAATGAGACGTCAAATCACAATGCCGCACCTTCCCAGACGGATGAAGCCACCATTATTTCACACTTCGGTTCGACGTCATCTCAAACCACGTACTAGTATTGCTTCTGCCTCAAGAGGGACACGCGCATCGCCTTGGTACATCATGACACGTGGGACCGCATGACAGGCCATGCTCCCCCGCCGATCTCTCGGTAAAATCACCTCACTTTTACTATACTTCTTCCGTATCGGTTTACTACATGGCATGCACGTCGTTCTAGGTTGAGAATTTAACTGGCTATATATATATGAGATGAAAAGTACGTTAGCCTTTAAAAAAATGTATACTTTTGTACATTAGTACTCCACTATCGATGGATTGCGCCATGGAGCAAAAATTGAAATTTAAAAAAAGGTGGTACATATAGAGAGCGCTCGTCACCAAATTATGCAAATAGTACTATTAAAAAAGCTAGTACGTGCTTAATTGGGGTGCTAAATTCTATTAAAGAAATACTAGTACTAGTATGTACATACTGAAGAGTTAAAGTAGCGAGAAGAAACATAACAAAGTTCTACTGGGGGGCTCAGCACAACACACCCCTCAAATTAAACTAAGCACACCTGAAATTAAACTATGCAACTAATCCGGTAGACACTGCATTAGAAGTTTAGAACCACCATGAGCAACGACACTGCCACCTTACTCGGAGTCCTAGTCCACATCCTCGACTTCGTCCTTGTCCCTCTTCCTCTTGGCCGATACTTCTTTGCTTGAACCACCAACTTGGCTGTTGCTCTTCATCCATCCATTGTAGATATTGAAACAAAGGTAGCCATCCATTGCAGCGTACTGGATGTGGTCTATATCTAGTACATTCCACTGCAATGCATGACGATGAAAGCGTGTATGGAGGTTTCTCCGGTTTACGTCTGAAGGATGAACCATGGCTCTGCCGTGGTCAGCGTGAAGGCTGACGAGAGGGCACCAGCCAATTCTTACGGAGGTCGAAGGGTTGCCTACAACGAGGCCTATCCGACGTGGGACTTCTTTGTCGTTCTTAAAGTCTCTGATAACAAATTTGACTGTTTTGTCCTCGAGGAAGTTCTTAAAATCCTGGCACTCAACGTCGGCATGGCATATGTGGTAGACCAAGCAAACGTTATGTACGCAAACCTGTATCACGGCGGGCTTCTTCCTCTCTTCGTCCTTTAGATCCTTCTCTCGTCCCACGAATGTGGTGTACTCAACATCTAGCCCAGCGACCCACTCATCATGTGAGTTTTCGAACATGCGTCTGAAGCGAGAAAGGCAACCTTTCACCATCGCGGAAGTACGGGTGTAGATGACGTCGAACTCATCGCCGGTGATGGTTCTAACCTTGTACTCACCGCTGATCGGGGAGATTTGGGACGCCGTGGATTTGGGAGGAGGTTAGGATTAGTGGAACTGCCGTAATGTGAATGGGCCGGGACGACTAGGAAGCGAACCGTCGTAGTATTAAAGGGCGTGCGGGGGCGAGTAGGAGCGAACTGCCGTCGCGGCACGGCAGGGTAGTGGCTTTCCATTCTCCCATGATCTGAGCTTCCGAGAGCCCTTGGATCTGAGATCGAACGGTTGCATGGCGTGATTCTAGACCTATGGGTGAATATCCTATCCTGGAGGGTTATTCTTTAAATTTTCAGCAACTTAGCATGCGACCGTTTGATCTCAGATCCAAGGGCTGCCAGCAGCCCGTATCATGGTCACGCCTACCACGACCGTCGCGTCGCTTGTGCGGTCGCGCCCTTGGAGATTTAACACGGCGCGTTAGGCTATCTGATGTTGGCATTGTTGGGGAACGTAGTAATTTCAAAAATTTTCCTACGATCACGCAAGACCATGGTGATGGCATAGCAACGAGAGGGAAGAGTGTCCGTCCACGTACCCTCGTGAACCGAAAGCGAAGCGTTATAACAACGCGGTTGATGTAGTCGTGCGTCTTCACGACCCGACCGATCCAAGCACCGAGCGTCACGGCACCTCCGAGTTACGCACACGTTCAGCTCGATGGCGATCCCGGACTCCGATCCAGCAAAGTGTCGGGGATGAGTTCCGTCAACGACGACGGCGTGGTGGCGATGATGATGCTCCACCGGCGCGGGCTTCGCCTAAGCTCCGTGACGATATGACTTCTCCGCGCAGGGCTTCACCTAAGCTCCGTGACGATATGACCGAGGTGGAATATGGTGGAAGGGGCACCGCTGCGGCTAAGGAAAGATCCGTAGATCAACTTGTGTGTCATGGGGTGCCTCTGCCTTTGTATATAAAGGAGGGAAGGGAGGGGCTGGCGGCCACCTATGGCTGCGCTGGGAGTCCTACTCCCACGGGAGTAGGATTCCCCCAATCCTAGTCCAACTAGGGTTTGACCAAGGGAGAGGGAGAGAGGCGCCACCCCTTCTCCTAATCCTAATAGGACTAGGGAAGGGGAAGGCTGCGACCAGCATATGGCCCCTTTTCTCTTTCCCTTAAGGCCCATCAAGGCCCATTGACTCCCGGGAGGTTCGGTAACCCCGGTACTCGGTAAAATTCCCAATTTCACCGGAGTGATTCGGAATCAAACATAGGCTTCAATATATCAATCTTTATGTCTCGACCATTTGAGACTCCTCGTCATGTCCGTGATCTCATCAGGGACTCGAACAACCTTGGTACATCAATATCATATAAACTCATAATAAGCATCATCGAAGCGTTAAGCGTGCGGACCCTACGGGTTCGAGAACTATGTAGACATGACCGAGACACCTCTCGGTCAATAACCAATAGCGGGACCTGGATGCCCATATTGGTTCCTACATATTCTCGAAGATCTTTATCGGTCGAGACCGCATAACAACATCGTTGTTCCTTTGTCATCGGTATGTTACTTGCCCGAGATTCGATCGTCGGTATCAATACCTAGTTCAATCTCGTTCTTGGCAAGTCTCTTTTCTCGTTCCGTAATACATCATCTCACAACTAACACATTTAGTTGCAATGCTTGCAAGGCTTATGTGATGTGCATTACCGAGAGGGCCAGAGATACCTCTCCGACAATCGGAGTGACAAATCCTAATCTCGAAATATGCCAACCCAACATGTACCTTCGGAGACACCTGTAATGCACCTTTATAATCACCCGATTCGTTGTGACGTTTGGTAGCACCAAAGTGTTCCTCGGGCAAGCGGAGTTGCATAATCTCATAGTCATAGGAACATGTATAAGTCATGAAGAAAAGCACTAGCAACAAACTATACGATCAGGTGCTATGCTAATGGAATGGGTCATGTCAATCAGATCATTCAACTAATGATGTGATCCCATTAATCAAATAACAACTCCTTGTTCATGGTTAGGAAACATAACCATCTTTGATTAACGAGCTAGTCAAGTAGAGGCATACTAGTGACACTCTGTAGGTTTATGTATTCACACATGTATTATGTTTCCGGTTAATACAATTCTAGCATGAATAATAAACATTTATCATGATATAAGGAAATAAATAATAACATTTATTATTGCCTCTAGGGCATATTTCCTTGATCTCCCACTTGCACTAGAGTCAATAATCTAGATTACACAATAATGATTCTAACACCCATGGAGTCTTGGTGCTGATCATGTTTTGCTCGTGGAAGAGGCTTAGTCAGCGGGTGCGCAACATTCAGATCCGTATGTATCTTGCATATCTCTATGTCTCCCACTGGACCAAATCCGGATGGAGTTGAAGCGTCTTTTGATGTGCTTGGTTCTCTTGTGAAATCTGGATTCCTTTGCCAAGGCAATTGCACGATATTGTCACAAAAGATTTTCATTGGACCCGATACACTAGGTACAACACCTAGATCGGATATGAACTCCTTCATCCAGACTCCTTCATTAGCTGCTTCGAAGCAGCTATGTACTCAACTTCACATGTAGATCCATAGCGGCGCTTTGTTTGGAACTGCACCAACCGACAGCTCCACCGTTTAATGTAAATCGTATCCGGTTTGCGATTTAGAATCGTCCGGATCGGTGTCAAAGCTTGCATCGGCGTAACCGTTCTGACGAGCTCTTTGTCACCGCCATAAATGAGAAACATATCCTTAGTTCTTCTCAAGTACTTAAGGATGTTCTTGACCGCTGTCGATGATCCACTCTGGATTACTTTGGTACCTGCACTGCTAAACTTACAAAGACAAGGCACACATCAGGTCAGTACACAGCATTGCATACATGATAGAGCCTATGGCTGAAGCATAGGAACATCTTTCATTTTCTCTCTATCTTCTGCGGTGGTCGGGCATTGAGTCTTACTCAATTTCACACCTTGTAATACCGGCAAGAACCCTTTCTTTGCTGATCCATTTGAACTTTTCAAAACTTTATCAAGGTATGTGCTTTGTGAAAGTCCTATTAAGCGTCTTGATCTATCTCTATAGATCTTAATGCCCAATATGTAAGCAGCTTCACGAGGTCTTTCATCGAAAAACTTTTATTCAAGTATCCTTTATGCTATCCAGAAATTCTATATCATTTCCGATCAATAATATGTCATCCACATATAATATCGGGAATGCTCTGAGCTCCCACTCACTTTCTTGTAAATCTGAGGCTTCTCCAAAAGTCATATAAAACCAAATGCTTTGATCACACTATCAAAGCGTTTATTCCAACTCGAGAGGCTTGCACCAGTCCATAAATGGATCGTTGGAGCTTGCACACTTTGTTAGCTCCTTTGGATCGACAAAACCTTCTGGTTGCATCATATACAACTCTTCTTCCGAAATCCATTCAGGAATGCAGTTTTAACATCCATTTGCCAAATTTCATAATCATAAAATCGGCAATTGCTAACATGATTCGGACGGACTTAAGCATCGCTACGGGTGAGAAGGTCTCATCGTAGTCAATCCCTTGAACTTGTCGAAAACCTTTTGCAACAAGTCGAGCTTTATAAACGATAACATTACCATCAGCGTCGGTCTTCTTCTTGAAGATCCATTTATTCTCAATTGCTTGCCGATCATCGGGCAAGTCAACCAAAGTCCATACTTTGTTCTCATACATGGATCCCATCTCAGATTTCATGGCCTCAAGCCATTTTGTGGAATCTGGGCTCACCATCGCTTCTTCATAGTTCGTAGGTTCATCATGTTCGATAACATGACTTCCAAAATAGGATTACCGTACCACTCAGTGCGGATCTTGCTCTGGTTGATCTCTGAAGTTCTGTAGAAATTTGATCTGAAGTTTCATGATCATCATCATTAGCTTCCTCCTATTTGGTGTAGGTGTCATAGAAACTGTTTTACGTGATGTACTACTTCTCAATAAGGGAGTAGATACAGATTATCTCATCAAGTTCTACTTTCCTCCCACTCACTTCTTTCGTGAGAAACTCTTTCTCAAAAAGTTTCGAATTTAGCAACAAAATCTTGCCTTCGGATCTGTGATAGAAGGTGTACCCAACTGTCTCCTTTGGGTATCCTATGAAGACACATTTCTCGATTTGGGTTCGAGCTTATCAGGTTGAAGCTTTTCACATAAGCATCGCAGCCCCAAACTTTCAAAAGCGACAACTTTGGTTTCTTGCCAAACCACAGTTCATAAGGCGTCGTCTCAGCAGTTTAGATGGTGCCCTATTTAAAGTGAATGTAGCCGTCTCTAAAGCATAACCCCAAAGCGATAGCGGTAAATCAGTAAGAGACATCATAGATCGCACCATATCTAATAAAATACGATTCTGACGTTCGGACACACCATTACGTTGTGGTGTTCGGTGGCGTAAGTTCTTGAAACTATTCCACATTGTTTCAAATGTAGGCCAAACTCGTAACTCAAATATTCTCCTCCACGATCAGATCGTAGAAACTTTATTTTCTTGTTACGATGATTTTCCACTTCACTCTGAAATTCTTTGAACTTTTCAAATGTTTCAGACTTGTGTTTCATTAAGTAGATATACCCATATCTGCTCAAATCATCTGTGAAGGTGAGAAAATAACGATATCCGCCACGAGCCTCAACATTCATTGGACCACATACATCGGTATGTATGATTTCCAATAAATCTGTTGCTCTCTCCATAGTTCGGAGAAGCGGTGTTTTAGTCATCTTGCCCATAAGGCACGGTTACATAAGTGCCAAGTGATTCATAATCAAGTGACTTCAAAAGTCCATCAGCATGGAGTTTCTTCATGCGTTTTACACCGATATGACCTAAGCGGCGATTGCCACAAATAAGTTGCACCATCATTATCAACTCTGCATCTTTTGGTTTCAACATTATGAATATGTGTATCACTACTATCAAGATTAAGTAAAACAAACCATTCTTCAATGGTGCATGACCATAAAAGATATTATTCATATAAATAGAACAACCATTATTCTCGATTTAAATGAATAACCGTCTCGCATCAAACAAGATCCAGATATAATGTTCATGCTCAGCGATGGTACTAAATAACAATTATTTAGGTCTAATACTAATCCGAAGGTAGATGTAGAGGTAGCGTGCCATTGCGATCACATCGACTTTGGAACCATTTCCCAGCGCATCGTCACCTCGTCCTTAGCCAATCTTCGCAATCCGTAGCCCTGTTTGAGTTGCAAATATTAGCAGCAGAACCGATATCAAATACCAGTGCTCTGCGAGTATTAGTAAGGTACACATCAATAACAAGTATATCACATATACCTTTGTTAACCTTGCCATCCTTCTTATCCGCCAAATACTTGGGGCAGTTCCGCTTCGATGACCAGCCTGCTTGCAATAGAAGCACTCGGTTTGAGCTTAGGACCAGACTTGGGTTTCTTCTCTTGATCAGCAACTTGCTTGCCGCTCTTTTGAAGTTTCCTTTTCTTTCCTTTGCCCTTTTCTTGAAACTAGTGGTTTTGTTAACCATCAACACTTGATGCTCCTTTTGATTTCTACCTCCATGACTTTCGGCATCGCGAAGAGCTCGGGCATAGTTTTGGTCATCCCTTGCATATTATAGTTCATCACGAAGCTCTTGTAGCTTGGTGGCGATGATTGGAGAATTCATCAATGGCGCAATCATCCGGAAGATTAACTCCCGGTTGAATCAAGTGATTGTTATATCCGGACATTACGAGTATATGCTCACCGACAGAACCATTCTCCTCCATCTTACAGCTATAGAACTTATTGGAGACTTCATATCTCTCAATCCGGGCATTCGCTTGGAATATTAACTTCAACTCTGGAACATCTCATATGCTCCATGGTGTTCAAAACGACGTTGAAGTCCGGTTCTAAGCCGTAAAGCATGGCTGCTTGAACTATAGAGTAGTCATCGACTTTGCTTTGCGGGCGTTCACAACTTCGGCGCAGCCCTTACACCAGGCCTGGCACCTAACGGTGCTTCGGGGCGTAATTCTTACGTGCAGCAATAAGGATAATCCTCAAATTACGGACCCAGTCCGTGTAATTGCTACCATCATCTTTCAACTTTGCTTTCTCAAGGAACGCATTAAAATTCAACGGAACAACAGACGAGCCATCTATCTACACATCATAGACAAGCAAGATACTATCGGTACTAAGTTCATGATAAATTTAAGTTCAATTAATCATATTACTTAAGAACTCCCACTTAGAAAAATATCCTCAATTCTCTAAGTGATTGCGTGATCCATATCAACTACACCATGACCGATCATCACGTGTGATGGAGTAGTTTCAATGGTGAACATCAATATGTTGATCATATCTACTATATGATTCACGCTCGACCTTCGGTCTCCGTGTTCGAGGTCATATCTTATATGCATAGCTCGTCAAGTATAACCTGAGTATTCGCGTGTGCAACTGTTTTGCACCGTTGTATTTGAGCGTAGAGCCTATCACACCCGATCATCACGTGGTGTCTCAGCACGAAGAACTTTCATAGCGGTGCATACTCGGGAGAACACTTCTTGATAATTTAGTAAGGATCATCTTATAATGCTACCGTCAATCAAAGCAAAATAAGATGCATAAAGGATTAACATCACATGCAATCAATATAAGTGATATGATATGGCCATCATCATCTTGTGCTTGTGATCTCCATCTCGAAGCACCGTCATGATCACCATCGTCACCGGTAGCGACACCTTGATCTCCATCGTAGCATCGTTGTCGTCTCGCCAACTATTGCTTCTCGACTATCGCTACTGCTTAGTGATAAAGTAAAGCAATTACATGGCGTTGCATTTCATACAATAAGCGACAACCATATGGCTCCTGCCGATTGCCGATAACTTCGGTTACAAAACATGATCATCTCATACAATGAAATATAGCATCACGTCTTGACCATATCACATCACAACATGCCCTGCAAAAACAAGTTAGGCGTCCTCTACTTTGTTGTTGCAAGTTTTACGTGGCTGCTACGGGCTGAGCAAGAACCGTTCTTACCTCGCATCAAAACCACAGCGATACTTCGTCAAATAGACTCCGTTTTAACCTTCTCAAGGACCGGGCGTAGCCACACTCAGTTCAACTAAAGTGAGAGAGCAGACACCGCCGGTCACCTTTAAGCAGCGAGTGCTCACGGCGGTGAAACCAGTCTCGCGTAAGCGTCTGGCGTAATGTCGGTCCGGGCGCTTCATCTCACAATACCGCTGAACCAAAGTATGACATGCTGGTAGGTAGTATGACTTGTATCGCCCACAACTCACTTGTGTTCTACTCGTGCATATGACATCAGCGCATAAAACCAGGCTCGGATACCTTTGTTGGGGAGCGTAGTAATTTCAAAAATTTTCCTACGATCACGCAAGACCATGGTGATGGCATAGCGAGAGGAAGAGTGTCGTCCACGTACCCTCGTGAGACCGAAAGCGGAAGCGTTATAACAACGCGGTTGATGTAGTCGTGCGTCTTCACGACCCGACCGATCCAAGCACCGAGCGTCACGGCACCTCCGAGTTACGCACCGTTCAGCTCGATGGCGATCCCGGACTCCGATCCAGCAAAGTGTCGGGGATGAGTTCCGTCGACCTGACGGCGTGGTGGCGATGATGATGCTCCACCGGCGCGGGGCTTCGCCTAAGCTCGTGACGATATGACTTCTCCGCAGGGCTTCACCTAAGCTCGTGACGATATGACCGAGGTGGAATATGGTGGAAGGGGGCACCGCACACGGCTAAGGAAAGATCCGTAGATCAACTTGTGTGTCATGGGGTGCCCTCTGCCCCTGTATATAAAGGAGGGAAGGGGAGGGGCTGGCCGGCCACCTATGGCTGCGCCTGGGAGTCCTACTCCCAGGGAGTAGGATTCCCCCAATCCTAGTCCAACTAGGGTTTGACCAAGGGAGAGAGGAGAGAGGCGCCACCCCTTCTCCTAATCCTAATAGGACTAGGGAAGGGGAAGGCTGCGACCAGCATATGGCCCCTTTTCTCTTTCCCTTAAGGCCCATCAAGGCCCATTGACTCCCGGGAGGTTCGGTAACCCCGGTACTCGGTAAAATTCCCAATTTCACCGGAGTGATTCGGAGTCAAACATAGGCTTCAATATATCAATCTTTATGTCTCGACCATTTGAGACTCCTCGTCATGTCCGTGATCTCATCAGGGACTCGAACAACCTTGGTACATCAATATCATATAAACTCATAATAAGCATCATCGAAGCGTTAAGCGTGCGGACCCTACGGGTTCGAGAACTATGTAGACATGACCGAGACACCTCTCGGTCAATAACCAATAGCGGGACCTGGATGCCCATATTGGTTCCTACATATTCTCGAAGATCTTTATCGGTCGGACCGCATAACAACATCGTTGTTCCTTTGTCATCGGTATGTTACTTGCCCGAGATTCGATCGTCGGTATCAATACCTAGTTCAATCTCGTTCTTGGCAAGTCTCTTTTCTCGTTCCGTAATACATCATCTCACAACTAACACATTTAGTTGCAATGCTTGCAAGGCTTATGTGATGTGCATTACCGAGAGGGCCAGAGATACCTCTCCGACAATCGGAGTGACAAATCCTAATCTCGAAATATGCCAACCCAACATGTACCTTGGAGACACCTGTAATGCACCTTTATAATCACCCGATTCGTTGTGACGTTTGGTAGCACCCAAAGTGTTCCTCGGGCAAGCGGGAGTTGCATAATCTCATAGTCATAGGAACATGTATAAGTCATGAAGAAAAGCACTAGCAACAAACTATACGATCAGGTGCTATGCTAATGGAATGGGTCATGTCAATCAGATCATTCAACTAATGATGTGATCCCATTAATCAAATAACAACTCCTTGTTCATGGTTAGGAAACATAACCATCTTTGATTAACGAGCTAGTCAAGTAGAGGCATACTAGTGACACTCTGTAGGTTTATGTATTCACACATGTATTATGTTTCCGGTTAATACAATTCTAGCATGAATAATAAACATTTATCATGATATAAGGAAATAAATAATAACATTTATTATTGCCTCTAGGGCATATTTCCTTCAGGCATGTCATACATAGTCATCACTTAGTCACTCATACTACAACAAGGTTGGCTATAAGGTTGGCTATAAGTGTATTTTTTTACTCCTCTCTATCTCTTTCTTCGTACTCCCTCCGTCCCATAATATAAGAACGTTTTTGACACTAGTGTAGTGTCAAAAACGTTCTTATATAATGGGACACTGAAATACTAGTATTATTGCATTTGCCAAGGAGTGACCTCTTCCAATGAAATGGTGTTGCTAAGTTTGCTTCATTTAATTAGCTATAGACTCAAAATTGTCTTTTCACCTAGGTACATGCGCTTAGCTCCGTTTCTTCCTTGGGTCACCAAACTAGTCTCTCTCTTCTTGATTAACTTGCCACATCGGACTTTATGCCTATGTGGCAAGCTTAACACCTGTAGGAACAAGTAAGTACAATAGTGCGCTTTACAAGGCATTTTTGCATATGTGGAGGAAAGAGAGGCAAGGAAAAAGTGGAGAAGTGGGCTCTCATGCAAGAGCCAGCCTCTACTACTACATGGTGGAGCATTGGGAGAGGCACCTGTATGGAGGTGGTCAGAATCGGAGACTCACGCCGGTCGTGGCGCCATGATTAAAATGATAATGGCAAGTCAAATCACGGGGCCCCACCTGTCCAGCAGTAACTCGCTGTCAAATCACACAGCCCTACGTTTGCAGCAGCCTACTCCCTCGTCTTCTCGCGTCTCTGTCGAACCGACTAGGCGGAACTGCCCCGCCTACCGCGCAGGAAAAGCCCCGCCCTCGACTTTTAAATACAACTACTCCCTCCGTCTAGGTGAGTAAGTCATCTTACGAAAACCAAATAATCCCAAAATACTAAGGCGCGGTGCATTAACTTCTACCTCGTTTCTTGTTTCTTCACATATCAACCAATAAGAATCCAATGATATACTTTTTGTGACATAGTAACTCATATTTAGTTAGTCAAATGGATGACCTAGAACTACGTGTAGGCCCTATAAACCGAGACGCCTACAAATAAAAAACCGAGACGGAGAGGGTAGTTCAGCACGTATCTTTTTAGATCAATATAGTCGGGATTCACCAAGGAGCAAAACCAAGTGGTAGGCTGCTCCTGTCGTGTTGGCGTAGCAACTCAAGTAGGGTCAGTCCGCACATGAAATGGCGACACACTTAACAGGACCCCTTTGGCAGACATGTGGCTCATCCTTTGTCTTGTTCCACGTCGATGCACCAAATCACAGTTCGAACAGCGGTTGGAATTGGAGGCACCCGGTCGAAGCGCCCGCGATAGTAGAAAATGGCGATGAGGGTCAAATCACAAAGCCCCACCTTTCCGCATTAATTTGGACGGACGAAGCAACCATCATTTCACTCTAGCACGCAAGAGCATAAAGAAAAAGAAAACAATGATGCGTCGCGGCAGCTACCTAGGGCACCCTAGGTAGGGGTCTCCACTCAGATCCTTTTTAAAGCGCCTCCACTACAAATCGGCTTCTCCCTCGTCCTCTTGAAGAAAACCGATGATGAGTGCGGCGGTAGGGTTTTAGGAGTACTACGGCGTGCGGGGCCACGTCGTAGGAAACGGGTTTGAGTTGACGCCTTAAATATGTGTGGGCCGCTTGGTTTTACGGGAACGAGGCAGCATTTTGGGTTCGGGGACTAGTGGAGATATAGCACGTACAAAAAATTGTCGACGTAGGTTCGACCGAAAGGCAATGATGCATGGGCCCTGCATTTTGATATACCTGGGGCCGCGTGAAATTTGCTACTCTACTCAAAACTAGTAAGGTACACATTTATTGAATGCATTTGAAACCAAATTATGAATAAATACACACTATAGCATGTAAAGCTTTGAGTCATATATGCATGATGTAGATGTTCGTTTAGTTCTTATAGTTCATCTCATTCAAAATCAATTAGTTTTATAAAAATGTTAAGATTCATGGGGTTGTGCATTGTAAACCATAAAGTAAAAAACAAATAATGGCAATTCATTTCAAAAAAAATCAATTATGATACAGAAGATTCTAGAACAAAGGAGAAGTGCTTGTGTTTTGAGGTTTGTGCATTATGCTTAAGTTCAACCATGCAGTCTTCTAAATTGTACATGTGGCAGATCTGGTGGAATGTTGATGATATCCAGCAGCCAGTAGTGCTCGGATTTGCCCATCTCTGCACTGTCGGGTTAGCTTCATCCATCGACCATCTTTCAAAGTTATTGGCACACTACATAGTTCTTGTGCCATAGTTGCATGTTTTGGAAAAAAGCTACTAGTGGGTTGTACTATCTATTTAGGAATAGAAGATGTATACATGGAAGTTGTAGGGAAAGAGATGACATGGAGGATCTCAATTCCTATGAGTAGGGATTGGAAAAGAGATGTCATTTGGTTCACATCATAGGAACTTTTCTATTGAATCTAGATATGACATGTATCTCAAGTCCTATGAGGAGGGATTAGTAAAGAGATGTAATTTGGTTCATATCATAGTAACTTTTCTATTGAATATACGCTAATGTTTATTTTCCTTTGAAATTAAGCGAGTATAGGAATCCATTCATATGAACCAAGTGGCTCTAAAGCTATAGAAATGATATCATGTTTATTTCCTTTGAAATGTAGAGTATATGAATCTATTCCTATGAACCAATTGGCTCTAAAGGAAAAAAATCCTATAAAATTCATATCATATAGAGTTCCTATGATATTCCTCGACACTAAAGGATGGTTGAAATTGTTGCGGGTGATATGATGGTCTTTCTTTGTAGACTCCTCACCCATCTTTATAGTTACCTCTCGAAGATGAATGAAATGATATATACAGGGTATTCTACATGTACAATTTGGTACACGAAAACTCGGTAAAAGTTTGCGAGGTTCTAATTTTCAATAAAGCTATATGCACTGCATTTTGGAACGGAGGGAGCATACAGCAGTTGCTAACACTCATGTGGAAGATTTGTGTGTAGGAGGAGTGGCTGTTCTGTTAAATGACATGGCAAAACCGACTTTGTCGGATGCCGATCTAACGGTTCTTCTGGCGTTAAATCAGGAAAAGGCTTGTGGCGAATGTTTGTCGGATAATGATTTACGGACAGATGCATTGCATTGATACGTGCCCCCCTCTCTCTCACGCACACGCACCCTCATGAGTCACAACTCTCCTGAGTCCTCTCACAGACTCGCACGTGGCACCCATCGTCTATCTGCAGGTAGACGTCACGCACATATGTGCTCTTCACAACCTACCCTCAGAACTTATAAAAAACAAAAGACGGCGCGCACATTTTATTTTAGCTCACACGTCACACACTTATATTATTACTCTTGCGGCGAACATTCTTTGGGCATAGTATATATTGTACTCTCACGAAGAGAAGCGGTGCACGCACGCACTAGTTCTCTCACACCCACTCGCGGGTACACGTAGGAGCGCATTTTGTTGAAGCCGGTACAACAAAATCACTCCACTATATTTAAAAGCAGGAGACTTAGCGCTTGCTTTACTAGGGTTCCTCTCGTTCACTCTCTCATGCTCTCCAGATCTAAGCAAGACATAGGTGGCCACTCTCTCTCTCTCTCTCTCTCTCTCTCTCTCTCTCTCTCTCTCTCTCTCTCTCTCTCAGCTCACGGCTCGTCACAAATCCGGCCGGAGAACCTCGACCGGGGCAGGGGGTGTAGGTGCATCGTTCACGCTGTCGTCGGCGGCGAGGGAGGAGACCAACGGCTGCCCGCTCGTCCCGATCGGCGACCGTGTCGTTCTCTCCGAGAGAGCGCCGGCTCGGGAGGGCCTCCGACCCCTTCTTCCTCCCTGCGGTATTGTGGCCAAGATGCGGCCTCCCGACGCCGTCTTTGCCACATGCCGACGACCCTTAGGTATATATTCCTTCGAAACCTGCCTTGCTCTACTGCCCCAGCTCTTCCCCCTTCGTGTGGATCCTTTTCTACTTCCGTCCGCTGTTCCAAAGCCACCTAGACTTCTACTATTATTAGAAGTAAAGCTAGTTCATATAGTCAACTCAAAGCGTTGGTTCAAATAGGGAAGAAAGTGGGAAAGCTGTAGCATGAATCTAGGACTTGGTTCTAAGAGGAAATGGGGAAAGTAGTAATATCATCCTTTGTTTAAATAACCGTATTTCGTATTTGCAAACAGGGATGTCTGTCTCCATATCGTTTGGGATGTACATCTCCGTGTCGTTTCTATCCGCGCAATCAAAAGCACACACCTCAGTTTTAGTACAACTGCACAAAATGAGATGGCTATCCTCGTTGCCGTCGTCTAACCTCCCGTCTTCAAGGTATCCCTACATTGGTAGTAGCTAAGGTAGAATGACCTCATAATCTAAGCGAAGTTGATTAGTATGTTTTACTTCTGATTGCGGTGCGAGGACGAGCAAAACAATTGCATCCTAGTCCGCAATGCACTTTCTACCAGTTCATCCATGGATCGAGGACTAGTGGCACGGCTGCACGGCGGTTTTTGGACAGGTCTTGCGGACAAGAGGCATTGTGGTCTGCTTATTTCTGCAAATAGCGGTGCTTAAATTTAGTGGAATGCACAAGAATTTCACTGGTCAAGATACCTTTGCATGGTTCAGTTCAGCATTCTAGCTGACACCACGATTATAATTGGTTATCCTGGAATGAGAGAACCTAACCCTGGATGGTGGCAACAAGAAAAAACCAGAGTGAACTCCAGGAAATTTAAGCCTGCCAGGAGGCCCTTTGCTCAGAGAAGCCTTGCTTGTTTTTTCCTGATTTGTAAACCTTCTCACAACTTTGTCTTTTCTTGTGAACTAGTATATGTTTGTTATGTTCTATGAATCATTGAGATGTATAAAACTTCTTAAGTTATGCTTTTCAAGATTTTTATGAAGACGAGTTTAATGTGAGTGTTCCACATGAGCGTTGTACTAGCGTTGAACGTTTGGAATTTATTACATTGTGGCCTCAATTAACTGCATGAACCACTATAACAAGATACATAGTTGCTTATATGATTCACGGGCACACAAAAGTAGCAGCAGTTCCCATAGAGGGATTCAAACAGAGTACTAGCCCCAGAGGGGTCGATAACATGCAAGGTTCGGATAATTAGACACAATCCAAACTACTATTAAACACTAGCTGGGGCAACTATTTCATGCCTCGATCTAATTTGGGCTGGACACAAGATGGACCTTGCCATGAACATCATCGAGGACGTCCCGCAGCAGCTCAATCCTGTGAACCTTCATGAAGACAACCTTGTGGCCTTGCCACTAATAAACTTGTTTGTGGAGGCATGCCACGTCATCTTCTGCGTAAGCTTGACAAAACAGTATGCCTCACAAGCGAAGGAGTAGCTTTGAACTTCTTGTGCTTCAAAGACACCACTGGACAACACTTTGCAGCAGTGAAGCTGGAATACACCTCTTCATTGGTATAACCGCAAATGGCTTCGAGGATCCAACAGCCTAAGAACTCTGTTTTCCCGGTCGTATATTCAGGTCGTCCGCCTCATAGCGAGTGACATGCACAACCACACAATCCTTGTCTACATCAAGGCTCTAATTGAAAGCGAAACAAATTCTGAATTACTTTTCATTATAAGAAACACAAGTTATTTAAACCACTATGTATAGCATGGCATCGAAGCTAATAAAATTTTGCATTATTAATCACCACATACTTCCTTTTCTAAAAAAAATCACCACATACTTAGATGAAAAACCACAATCGAGATCGGCAGAGAAGGAAATCACCTTGGGCAGCTCGGTAGCGGGGGACACATCCTTGAAGGGGAAAACTGCTCTGCGGTGCCACGGGGCTGTAACCTCAAGCAGGCGTTGACCATCTCAGTAGTGGCCGTGAGCGTATCTGGGATCGGCTCGGTGCTTGCCTCCATTTTCTTGGAGCTCTCTGTCTCGTGGGGATCAGCCTCCGCGTCTGCTCCAATATCGGCAGATCTTTGCTGGTTCTCCTTGGTCCATCATGAAACCAGCGAATACTAGGAGACCTTGAAAGGAAAACACAATCGCAATGACAATGAAACAAAAGAGAGTGAGGATTGGTTCTTGCTTTGCAAAAGTTCTTTTTTCTCTCGAGCGAAAATATACCAACATCACGGATCCGCTTACCTTCCCTTCGTTGGGAGAGAAGAACTATGGCAGGTCGAGTGTTGCCTTTCTTGAAGGCGGTGAGGAGAAGGGATTCAGCGAAGAGTGAAATGATGGTTGCTTCGTCCGTCAAACTTAGACTGCGGGGAGGTGGGGTTTTGTGATCTGACGGCTCGTTCTTGCCGTGATCTGACGGGGTGACTCTCCTTTGCATACTGCCTTCTAATTTGGTGGATGGAATTTGACCCTGGCTGCATGGCCCGCATGTCGGTGAACAAAAGTATAACGGCATTGAGAGAGGGAGCGTTTCAATGACCTAGGAGGAGCAGAAGCGGTAGAGTGTCTCCTTGTACTAGTAGTAATTGTTTTTACGGGTAGCTGTAGAGTGTCTCCACTATACTAGTAGTAATTGTTTCTCTGGGCCCAAGACAAAACAGCCAATCCACACTAGTAAATAGTAAAATCAATTCAAAAGGCGCTACCCACACCCACACACCCCCCCAAAAAAAACACAGGTGCTCTTCTTCCTCCTCGCTCCCACCCACCTCGGGTCAGCTCGCTCCTCGTACCCCAAATTCCTCACCTCACTCCTCTGAAAACCCCAGCTCCCTTCTTCCTCACTCCTCTGAAAACCCCAGCTCCCTTCTTCTTCGCTCGCACTACAACTAGGCTCATCATTCGTTACTCTGCTCAAATCCGTGGCTTGACCTTGAAGCCCTCGAGAAAATGGGTCGGCTGACCCAGCGCCAAGAAGATGAGGCTCCCGCCACAGCGGCCTTTGTTGTAGATCCCACCCGGCAGCGTGGGGAGAAGCGGCGACCCGCCCCACCGGATCCCAGGAACCCGTAGAATCTCGGGTGGACCGCATCAGCGATCTCCCGGACGCCATCCTTGGGGAGATCATCTCGCTTCTCCCCACCAAGGATTGCTGCCGCACCCAAGTCCTCTCAATTTGGTGGCACCCTCTATGGCGCGCCGTGCCCCTTAATCTCGACTATCGTCAGCTACCTCTCTTCAATGATTTTGAAATCCCCAGAGCCATCATCTCCTCCCACCAGGGCTCCGTTCAAAGCCTCTGCATCTCGTCATGCTACGAGCAAGCATACCATGCCCCTGCAGTGGGCCTTGGGCTGAAATCCCCAATTCACAGAACTACAGTTGCTTGAGTTCTACTATTCACGAAATCACATACCACATACCGAACGCCATGAACTTGTGCCTCGGCACCGATGTCCATCTCGCGGTTTTCCTCCTCTCTCCACACCGCCACCTTTGCGCATGCTACCTACCGAGACAATCTGGTACTAAACCTTCGACTCCCATTTCTCAAGAAACTTTCACTTGTGCGGGTTCGTATATCGGAGGCCTCATTGCACAGCATCATCCACTCCATTGCCTGCTATTTGGAGTGCTTGGTGCTGTTTTCACCGTTAGAATCGGTTGTCTCCAAATAAAATCGCCTAACCTTGTAAGAATTGGAATTTGTTTTGACGGAAGGCAGCTCATCATCCAAGATGCCCCTTCACTTCAAAGGTTGATCCTTGATTCTAGTTATTCACCGTTGCAAATAACCGTCCTCTCTGCGCCTAAATTGGAGACCTTGGGTGTAATACATGATCTCTGTGCTCATTTCAATATGGTGTTTGGCTCCACAGTTCTTCAGGTACTTTATATTATCATCTACACTTGTAACCATAAGCTGCATTTTAAATTTGTGTGCATAATTTATATATCATCTTGGAGTACACATTTTGTACTAATATTATGTTCTATGCTCAATGAAGAGTTTCTCCATGGATGGCCTATCAATGGTGCTGGATTCTGTCAAGATCTTATATATCCAAATGAATAGTTTTGATCTGAACAAGATTATTGGCTTGTTGCAATGCTTTCCATGTCTGGAGAAGTTGTATATAAAGGTGATAATTTCACGCACATTGGAAGCCCGCATATAGTGTACTAGAATTAACCGTTCAGCTGTTGCTCTTTCGACACTCTTCTTTTAGACCTTAACTATTTTCAACCTTCATGTCTATTTAGGCAACAGGACGGGGTAAGAAAGTTATAACCAATTGGTGGATTCGTAAGCATCGGGATTTTCTCACTTCTCATGAGATTCGATTGAAGACAATAACGCTAGAATGATATGTAGCCAACCGTGCAAACGCAAGACTTGTCACATTCTTCCTGCTGAATGCGAGGTCACTATTGTCAATCAGGCTTAAGTTTATCAGCAGCATGGTTTTGACGGATGGGTATGTCGAAGAGCAAAAAAAGGAGTTTCAGGTGGGCAAAAGAGCTTCCGAGCGCGTCGGGCTTCTATTTACAACATATTGTGGTCATAATCCGATAAATTTTACGACCGGGATGTTCATTCTATGGACTGACCGATCCATTTGGTTGTATTGCGAAAACAGTCTTTGGAGTTAGATGTTGTTGCCCTTTTCAATCTGGGTTTTTGTAAACACGATGAACAATCAACCCTCGTGCTTTTATACAGTTTGTAAGCTGGAGTTAGATGTTCCTGCCCTTTTCAACTCGGTTGTGACTGTCATATTTTCTTTGAAACAAGGCAAATGGCTTGCCATTTGTTTAATTTAAGTAAAATATTGTAAGAAATCACAACCAAGGAAATAACATCACTCACGCTTGGCTGCTTGAGCTCACTATGCATTACATAATCCAAGTGATTAGCCCCCACCAGCACCCACAAACTTATTTCAAACTAGCACATCAAATGGGCTGTAAATTTTCATAGGAAAGGCTGCATGACCATGACAGATTTGGATTCTGACATTTGGGACCCGCGAGGAAATAGCCTATCCAAGGTGGTGTCGACTTACTAGCCAGTCAACAAACAATTCTGCCTACCAGCCGTTGGATTGACATCCAACATATGTCGTGTATCTTCTATATCTTGTCTTCTTCATCTTCCAGCCGCCCAAACCAAACCACCCCATCGGCTCCGCCTGCTCTCACCTCCCATGGCTGGCTGCGCCTCCGCCGCCCTACCTTACGTACCCTCCAACGTTGGCCAGTCCCTCCCTATATTCCCCCACACGTCCTATTATTCTCCGGCAACGTCAGCCCCAACACGCACCCGTGCCCGAACCAGTCAAGATCGAATATTATTTTGAGGACTTTTGTGAAACACCTGAACAACTGGGGATGAGCGGATACTCGACAAGTGCGAGGATTTATTTGAAGGGGTATTCATGTGGCAAAGAACTGCTAGGCAGTAGGCACAAAGTATTCTCGGAACAATAGAAAACTTGGGGTATCTTGCAATAATAAGATCAATGGGGATGATCGTAAGAATGGCAAGTGTCGATAGTTATCCACGGATTTATCGGTGGTCGGGAATAACAAAAGTGATGGGCACAAAGTCTCGAGAGAACATCGAGAGTATCTTGGAATCTTCGATTAGCGGGCGATCATCTGAAGTGAGGGCTCTCGGGAGAAAGTACTTGCGAGAACCTAAAGTTAGTTTTGTTTTTAGCAAAATCGTTTAACCCGAATAGAGAGAGTTCGAATCCGGAGTAAAGATCGAGGAGTAAAAGATCCTAATACCACCCAATGGCGACGTGTGCCCGTAAGACACACGGCCATGTTAGTAAAAGTTTTGCAATGTCTAGACTCGACTTCGGCCAAGGAGTTGGAAGGGGGATTCCTACAGAGCGATCGGCTCGATACCAACTTGTGGCGCCCCGATTCAATCGTACACTAATCATGCGCAAATGTATGCGATCAAGATCGAGACTCACGGAAGATATCACAACACAACTCTACAAATAAAATAAGTCATACAAGCATCATAATACAAGCCGGGGCCTCGAGGGCTCGAATACAAGTGCTCGATCATAGGCGAGTCAGCGGAAGCAACAATATCTCGAGTCTGGACATAAGTTAAACAAGTTTGCCTTAAGAAGGCTAGCACAAACTGGGATCTGGATCGAAGAAGCGCGGGCCTCCTGCTGGGATCCTCCTAGCTACTCACAGTGCGTCGTCCGGGCTGCTGCGTAGTAGTAGGCACCTCCGGTGTAGTAGTCGTCATCGAGGGTGGCGTCTGGCTCCTGGGCTCCATCGTCTGGTTGCAGCAATCGAGTAGAGATAGGGAAAAGGGGAACAAGGCAACCGTGAGTACTCATCCAAAGTACTCGCAAGCAAGGAGCTACACTACATATGCATGGATATATGTGTAAAGGGCCATATCGGTGGACTGAAGCTGCAGAAAGCGAATAAGAGGGGATAGCTAGTCTTAACGAAAGGCAGCTTACAGTCACTGTCTTGCTTGGTAGAAGAGGGCAATCTGAAGTCCTCAAGTAACATCACATAGCAATAATCCTACCGGCGATCCTCCTCATATCCACGAGAGAGCGACCACGGTTGTATCGGCACTTGGAAAGGTGTGTTTTATCAAGTATCCGGTTCTAGTTGTCATAAGCTCAAGGTACAACTCAAGTCGTCCTGTTACCGAAGATCACGGCTATTGAATAGATTAACTTCTGCAGGGTGCACCAACTTACCCGGCCTCTTGATCCCATTTGGCGGACACACTTTCTGGGTCATGCCCGGCCGCGGAAGATCAACACGTCGCAGCCCCACCTAGGCACTGTGAGAGAGGCCAACACGCGGTCAAAACCTAAGCGCGCAGTGCAGGCCCATCGCCTGAGCACACACTGCACGTTGCGTCTGTGGCCGAAGCAGACCTAGCCTAGCGGCGTTCGAGTCCAATCCGGCGCGCCGCTCGTCGTTGACGTCTGAAGTGCCGGTGATACCACGACGCGGGATACCCATAACTACTCCCGCGTAGATGGTTAGTGCGTATAAGCTCGTAGCCAACTCAGATCAAATACCAAGACCTCGTTAAGCGTGTTAAGTATCCATAAGCGCCCGAACAGGCCAGTCCACCTCTCACCGGTAGTCTCAACCTGCCCTGTCGCTCCGCCACAAAGTAACAGTCGGGGGCCGTCGGGAACCCAGGCCCACCTCTACCGGATGGAGCCACCTGTCCTTTCAGCCCCCATCTCCGAACAGTATCACAGGTAATGTAATAGTGTAAAGTATATAGTATATGCCGTGATCACCTCGAAGTGATCACAGCCCGATAGTATAGCATGGCGAGCGGACAAGAGTGTAGGGCCAGCGATGGAACACTAGCATCCTATACTAAGCGATGAGGATAGCGGTAAAGGTAACAACAAGTAGTAGCAAGGACAAGGCTATGCAGCGGTATAGGATTAGCGAAAGCGGTAACATGCTACACTACTCTAATGCAAGCGGTATAGAGAAGAGTAGGCGATATCGATGATCAAAGGGGCTTGCCTGGTTGCTCGAGACAAGGAGGGTCGTCGGTGGCGTAGTCGACCACGGGGCATCGACATCGGTCTCGAGTCTATCGAGAAAGGAGTTACGGAGGAACACAATAAATAACGAGCAATCAAATGTAACACAAAGCAAGGCGGCAATACGTTGTGCTAGGGTGACCTAACGTAGGGATAAGCGATACGGTGAAGAAACATCAGGAAAATATCCCGGTGTTTACGTTATTTGAGCGAGAGGCGAGGGGAAAGTTGCGAGTTTGATATGTTAGGTGCGTGGCGGACGAGCGGACTGCGTATCCGGATTCGCCTCGTCGTTACGAGCAACTTTCATGTACAAAGTTTTTCCATCCGAGTCACGGTTTATTTTATATTATTTTACAAAGTTTAAAATCCCTTTTCTGAATTTCTGAAATTACTTAATTAGAATTTAAATGCCTAAATACTTACATTACTAGGGTATTAGCTAGTCTATGTCTATGACCAGTGGGGTCCGAGGCTGAGTCGGCATGCAGTTAGCGATTGACGGTCAATGTTGGTCGTCAATGAGGTCAACGAGGCCCACATGTCATTGACTCCTACTTTTAACAGGTCTTGTTTTAATTTAATTTATCCTAATTAGTAGGTGGGGCCCTGTTGTTAGTGTCTATTAAAGGTTAGATAGTTTGACTAATTATATTATATCTAATCTAATCTGAATAGTCGGCCGAGGCATGGCAAGCCTCACTTTGTGCACACACATGCACCGCAGGGCACTCAACCATGGCTCGGCCACAACCAAGGCGATGTAGGAGGCGGCCAGCAGCGGCAAAAGGCAGCGTGGCTATGGCTGTGAGCAGCAGCGGAGATAGCGATGGCGAGGAGCAGCAAAACAACAGCAAAACATCGGCGTAGGACAATAGCAGCGATAGCAGCGCAAGGAGAATCAGCGGCGAGGCGGCGGGGCGGCGCCGCGGCAGCGATAGCAAGCTGCGGTAATGGCGGGAAGGCGCCCGAGGCGAAATACGAGCAGCGGCGCGCGAGGCGCCGCGCATTCGGCCGGACGGCGAGCGGCGCTACCATGGGCGGCTAAGCATGGCGCGAGCATGGAGCCGAGCACGATGGGATCGCAGCCTCGGCATCAGATTGAAGGGGAAACAGGGGAGAAGGAGGGAAGCTCACTGTGAACTCGGGGCATGGCGGGAGGGCGGAGGTGGACCAGGCGGAGGCAATCAGCGGCGGGCGATGGCGATGTCTGTGGCGAAGATGTCGTCGATGGCGGCGCAAGGGCGGCTCCGGCTTGTCCGGGGGCAGCGGAGAGGATGAAGAAGAAGAAGCGGTCCCCCGGCGTTCCGAGCAGCAGGGGAGGTTCCTGGCCTCGTGGTCGGCGGCGTGGCGCCGGATGCGCTTCGAGAGAGCGAAAGGAGTGAGGAGGGTGGTTGGCGCTAGGGTTAGGAGGGATCGAGGGTCCTTCTTATCCATCGGGGATGCAGCGGATGGCCGCCGTGTGTAGCATCCACGCCCACAGACTGACGTCTGAGTGTCCACGGCGCTCTGGATGAACAGGGAGGAAGATGACCTCCCCATGGGCTGGGCTGTGTCTTTGTTGGCTTAGAGCCCAACCGCACAATAGTTTCTTCCTCTTCCTTTTTTTATTTTCTGTTCCTATTTATCTCCACCATTTTGTAATGTTTTTTTAATGTCATATGAATTTAGTTACATTTGAAAATTGGCACACAAATAGTATGCAATATAGTGGTGACACACACAAGGTTTTGAGGTCATTTTGAAAGGCTCAAAATTATGTTTGAATTTAAAAGGTCCATTAAGATATTGTTGTCACTGGTATTGATTATATCCATGCATTTCAGTACTTCCATAATGTTGGTTAATGAATGAAAACCAGTTAGCGAATATTTGCAACCCAACGAACAATTTTAATTTATTATGCGAAGAAATAATAATTTGACTTGTTTTGGAATTTGAATTTGAAATGGTTCGAACTAACGAGATTAGCAGCATAATCAAATGGCGTGGCACCATTAGCAAAGGTTACTGTAGCTTGATTATCCGGGCGTCACAATTCTCCTCCACTACAAGAAATCTCGTCCCGAGATTTAAGAGGTGAAGTAAGAGGGAAAGTTCAAGTCACGAAATTCTAACGGATCTTCTTGTCTTTGGTTGCTCTCCTCGAAGAGGTCGATCCATAGCATTGATGTCTTCATTCCTCTGCTTCAGGGCATCATGATGAAGTCGTCATCCTTTCTTCGGGATCTCCATCGTACTTAAGAAAGAACAAAGGGGGTATTCGGAGGCGAACCTCGCAAGGTTGACTATCTGGTCAATAACATCGGGGAAGGTGGTGGGAAGTAACTCCGAATTGAAACTAAAGAAAGTATCGAGAGCAAAGTAAGGAGGTACCATGAGAAGTTTGGCGGGTAGGCAATCGTTCGATGCACGAAACAAAGGGTGAAAGGGGTCGAGCAGCGAGAATAAGTATTGCATCGATACAGATTAGATCGTCTCTAGGAAGGTGGTTGGTGATCTTCATACGAAGCCAATCGTGAGGATTAACCCGGAGATATGGGTGTGCGGAGAGTCGGGTTTCGATCCTGTGGAACTGTGGGTTATGGGCCCACCATGTGGTTAAAGTAGGAAGGGCGGAGACGTCTTGCACGATCATGTAAGCAAGGCATGTCAGAGGGTGGCCCGAAGATTATGTCGGCAACAACGTCGGTACCAAGGGCGAGGGACGAAGAGAACCATTTTCCCGCTCGTCGAAACGAGGCGGACCAATAGGCAATGTTCTTGTCCATC
Source organism: Aegilops longissima (assembly GCA_021605205.1). Lineage (NCBI taxonomy): Eukaryota > Viridiplantae > Streptophyta > Magnoliopsida > Poales > Poaceae > Aegilops > Aegilops longissima. The sequence goes on along the minus strand of CM038679.1, from coordinate 480,985,615 downwards.
GGTGGCTACCGGAATGTCATCAACAATTGCAACAGGGTCTTACTGACAGATTTGTACACCAAGGTGTTTGCACAAGCAGGGAATTACTACTGCTTATATCATATAGATCATAGAAAGGGTTTAAACAAACCAATGGAAAGGGAAAAGTGTCTATCCTATTTAATCAGAACAATGGAAAGAAAAATGTGTTTAAACACATATTTCAACATATTTCAAGGGTATATCCTTCCCAAGGACAAGCTGAGCATGATATCCATGACAGGATATAACGTAGAAAACTCTTTAGGTAGGGGAGAGAGATTTTCATGACATTATCCATACAGCGGTGTTTGGATAATAGAGCAGAAAACATTTAGCATTGGGCTTCAAATGTTCTTGTTGAAATTCAGAGTACCACAGACATGCTTGAGATAGCATTGACATGGTCTTTAAGCAAAGGTCGGACTTTGGATACACAAAGGATCCATCAAGATAAACTTATTAAACAAGGCATTCAATTTCCTCATGGAAAATGATTAACCTTGTTAACAAGGAAACTATAACACTAGGTCCTCAGTCGGTGTGCTAGGCATGACATCACCTTACGGGGCATATAAGGACCAATGTTATAATTCTTGAAAATATGTTTCAACCATCATATCTGACCGAGATTCAGATCTGATCGGTATTATGATAGGTCAAACTCAGGATGCCTGAGAAGAAAAGGTGCAAAACAAATTGATGAGACGACATTGTAAGATTCTCGGGAAATTCACTACGGAAGCGAGTTCCAAAATAAAAGCTCTTCATTAAACCAATGAAGGGATAAGGTGGTAGCTGATGAACTCAGCGACAATTCATCGAGACTTCCAAAAGATGGGTTTCCACAATTATGTGAACAAGGAGATAACATTAGTCAGATCAATGATACAATGATGTATGCTCGAGGAAAACATACACAGTTAAACATTGGTTGAAAGGTGCAACCGAAATATGGGCTTAAGTAGCATGATCAATGTTAGAATGGTGGTTCGATAACCAATGGTCTAAGAATGAGATATCGACCATTAACGTCGAAGCAATAGGGTTGCTAGAAGTTTTGAAGTCGCACATCATAGTTCGATTGTCGGTTTTCCGATTAGAAATAACACGGGGACCAAAGAATGAACGGATATGGCAAAGGTATCACCTGTATCAAGAATTCCTAAGAGGTGGTGAAATTCTCACGAGATTCTTGACACAAAAGATGGTAATACTCCAAGGTAAAGACGAACAAATGCTGGATAGCAAGGATCTCAAGGTATAACACAAAACACGAACAAGTTTGTGTTGAGCGGAAGGCAATAAAGTGGTCGGTGATAATACAAATCATCGAGGGCAAGGATGGTATTTCTCATCATGAACACATTTGACATCTAGGAAGAAGTCAAAGTGTTGAAGGTGATCCGACACATTTGCTGGGAGGCTTCATGAAGATGTAATCAATCGACGATGGCATCAAGTCAAAGGAATGATGAAGCGAATGGCTATTGGAACTATGAGTACTACACAAACTCGAAACCAAGCTTGTTGTTCATGGCGAAATGATATGACGATGATGATCGACGCAAGGTTAGTTCATCGTCGAAACTGGTGCTCCCGGAATAAGGACCAGGTAGCACAGTTAAAATCTGCACGACAAGGATATAGCCAAACAGGCTAGGAATGGCGTGATCGGTTACAAACTCGTACTTAAAGAAGATTATCAAGTGTCGTTGAACCGTCATGCATACTCGGTTCAGTTATCGGTGTCTTTGAGTGTTTAATAACTCCGAGCCCTAATCGGTGAGTATGTAGTACTTGATGAAGAACTCATAAGAACTTATGCAGTTCCATGATAATCTCGAGATACCAGGGGGGGTAATACTCGACACAAGATCAAAGTAAAGGTTGGACTGGTGTATTGATCCATAGGAGACAATTGTTTTAACTTGTCAGAAATGAGATCAAGAAGAACAATCATGGTCGGAACCACGGTTGCAAGGGATCAATTCACAGATACCATATGTTAGTTATCAAGGAAATAGTTATTGTTACAAGAAGCTTTCATGATAGGATATATATCGCGTCCATGGGCATGAACACAAGGTTCAAGGTCGACTCCCACTTCTCCAATGCATACCCTTTCATTCACTTCTCGCTTTCGATGAAGTTATAGCGTTGAAATTTTATCTGGCAAAATACCAGAAGAGTACGACTCGTGAAAACTTTCGAGTTCACACATATTAAAGAAGGCATAGGTTCAACCCATCGGGGCATCTTAGAATCATATACCATAATCTTTAGAAGTAATTAACTCAAGCTCGAAGGCAGAGCATGGTTGAAAGCAGACGATACAATTTACCAAAGGCATTATGTATCAGAAAAGGCTCACAAGTTTAGTGAATATGAATGGCGTTGTCGGATAAAATCCAACAAAGGATCGGTGGTCCACAAGGAATGCAGCGTGAGCATCGGTACTCAACTAGAGGAAGCAGATTATAGAAACAACTGACTAACTCAATTGTCAAATGCAAAGGAATTATGATTTCCAAATCAAGGGATCAGAAGCAATGCTCTGATTAGGGGTGGATAAGTTGAATAGCCTTAGGGTACAATCAAAGACAATTGGATTGGTCGAGAACCAATTTCAGTAAAAGAATGGAAGCTCAGCCGGAAAAGTAATTTATAAGGATCAATGATGATTGCGTGTATTCGCAAACATATTGAGTCAACAGACTCAAAATGATAATGACAAGGAATGTCAATATGACTACGAGACTTATGGGATTAACCATAATGCAAGCAAGCAAGAATTTCAAGAGCCAAAGGCCCCAAAGGATTTTGGAAGATCGAATATTATTTTGAGGACTTTTGTGAAACACTGAACAAGCGGGGATGGCGGATACTCGACAAGTGCGAGGATTTATTTGAAGGGGTATTCATGTGGCAAAGAACTTCTAGGCAGTAGGCACAAAGTATTCTCGGAACAATAGAAAACTTGGGGTATCTTGCAATAATAAGATCAATGGGGGATGATCGTAAGAATGGCAAGTGTCGTAGTTATCCACGGATTTATCGGTGGTCGGGAATAGCAAAAGTGATGGGCACAAAGTCTCGAGAGAACATCGAGAGTATCTTGGAATCTTGATTAGCGAGCGATCATCTGAAGTGAGGGCTCTCCGGGAGAAAGTACTTGCGAGAACCTAAAGTTAGTTTTGTTTTTAGCAAAATCGTTTAAACTGAATAGAAGAGAGTTCAGAATCCCAGAGTAAAGATCGAGGAGTAAAAGATCCTAATACCACCCAATGGCGACGTGTGCCCGTAAGACACACGGCCATGTTAGTAAAAGTTTTGCAATGTCTTGTAACGCCCCAAGACCGGAGTTTCAGTTGCCTTCCAGGGTTTTCGAGTTTTGCCATGTGATTTGTTTTGTTTGAGCATTCATCATGTCATCTCTCGCATTGCATCATCTCATCATGCCATCATATCATTAATTTTCAAAAACTCAACTAAATAAAATCGTATGGATCTTCGGTCCATTTAAATCGAGGGATATTCACATGGTGACTTCTCTTTATAACATACCCTCCCAATATTAGGGAGCTATATTAAAATATTCCATTGTTTTGGAATCACCATAACCCACTTGCAAAATTCCAATGCCTTTTCTACTTCAAGTTTGGTCCCCAAACTTTGCCAACATTCTTTTCCCATTTATTGTGGCTCCTCTAAAATTCTCAACATTTTGGGCCTTCCAAACTTCCACTTCCTATTCAAACCATTTGAATTATATTCAAATGAATTTGAATTATTTCCTTCAATCATGGCCTTTCTATTTTCTTGGAGCGAGCATATTTTTGCGAGTCGGAAAATACCCTCATACCCTAATTCTTGTCCACTCATTTATTTTTTCTCTCCTTTCTTTCTTTGCGTTTCTGTTTTTTTAAGAGTTTTAAGAGAGAGAGAAGAGCCAGCCAGCCAGCCCTGGCCATTCTCCTCCAGCGCGGCCTCTATGGCCCAAGGCCTCCCAAGGCCCAGCCGCCTCTAACCCCTAGCCTCCCAGCGCTCTCTCGATCCCTCACTCTCCTCCTCTCGTTCCCTCCTCCCGACCGCGCTCCTTGAGGCGCCGCCCGCTCGATCCCTCGCTCCTCCCTCGCTCAGCCGATCCCGATCTCCCTCGGCCTCCTCCCGATCCCATCTCCCTCGCTCTCTCCCTCGCCGCCTCTCTTCTCCTCCCAGCGTCCCCATGCCCGTCGCCCTCAGGTCCTCGCCCCAGCCGGCCCGCGCCCGGCCTCCGCCACCCGGGGCCAGCCAACTCCGTGGCCCTCCCGTCGCTGCGGCCGTGCCCCTCCTCTACCTCGTCCAGCGCCCTCTCCTTCCTCGATGGGTTCTCCTCTGCCGGTGTCCGCACCTCGCCGCTCCCCTCGGCCTCCCTGGCTGCTCTGTTGCCGTCGCCCGTGATGGCGCGCTCCTCCTCTGCTGCACCTCCAACAGCGGGCCTCGGGAGCAGGCAGTTTGCTCGGCCTTCTCTCGTGCGGCCTCCTTGTCGCTGCTGGACCAGGTGCCCCACCTGCTTAGTTTGAGCAGGAAGGAGGATCGCCTCCGCTTGCCCTCTTCGACCAGAATCGCCAAGACCAAGACCGCACGGACCACATCGTCTCACGGATGGTCAAGACCATCTTGGTTTTTGAGTAACTCTCGCCGAAGACATTGGGCGCCAAGTACCACGGCGTCTTTGGGAGACCAGTTTTACGTCAAGTTCAACTACGAATCCGCCAAGTCGGCTACAAACCTCGAGACCATCTTGTTGCCGCCAACATGAGAACGACCACGGACGGCTACTGTGGATGGATTTCGTCAAGTTCAACGACGACCCGTGAAGCACATGGGAACATCAAGTTCCTCTCGAGCGTGTACCACTACCCTCGACCCTCGAAGACCCGTGGACCCCGAACATCCACGGGACTTGAACAACTACTTCCGATGGCGAGATGTACCACTACCGCCGAACATGAGCGTCTACTTCCCCTCGCCGTGTCGACTACTATCGCCGAGATCGCAAGTACCACGACAACCCGAAGGATTCGGACCCGTCAAGTACCTCTTGAAAGCGAGCGTGAAACACTACTTCCTCTACTTCCCTCGACGACCCGTGTCGACTACTTCCCTCTACTAAGCGCTTTCCGTCCCGTTTGCACGATCCGAAGGTATAACCCGAGGCGACCGCGATGAGATGCCCTTGCATGTATGAGATGCGCGATATGTTTGCACCGTGTCCGAATTGTCCTTGCGATGCCCTCTTTTGCCATGCCACCGTTCGTGGGAACCGGAATCGGGGTCACCCACCATCCTTGCATGACTTCGCTTCGCCCACTTCTTTTGCACCGGTATCTTCGTGAGCTACCGGAACCGAAATGTTGCCGTGGCATCATTTTCGGATTCGTTGCCGTGGCACCCCTTTCTTCCACCACGGTGACCCAATGCTTCATAACATGCTCCTGTTAACGTTTTCATAAAATTGCATAAACTTGTATATGTCATCCGCATCATGATAACGACATTTAAATGTTTATAATTGTTGTTTGCATTAATTTGCTTAAATGCCATGCTAAAATGATTTATTTCATAACTAAATAACCGTATCTCGGATTTAAATAAATTATATATGTAAATGGGGTAGAAAAATGCATAGATTAACATGGTAGCATTACTTTGCATGTTTAACAACTCTAAAATATGCTTTAGGTCAGATCAGTACCAAATCCATAATATGCACATGAGGATTTTCCGGAATTGTTGTTGTTGTTTCCGGCCTCATTTAAACTTGCCTAAATAGTTAGTTTATTTATGCTTCACCTCTTGCCATGTTTAATAACATTTAATATTGTTGAGTACCTAACCAAGAGTGAACTAAATAAGTGTTGTGGTGTTTTGTCAATATGCAACCCGTTGCATATTGAGCTCCATAATTTGTAGTATTGTTTGTTGCACTTTGCCATGCCATGCATATTTAAACCGGACATGCATCATACTTGATTGTGCATCATGCCATGTTTATGTGATGGTTGTTTACTATGATGTTTGCTTCTTTCGGGTTGCTTCTCTCGTTAGCCGGTTTCGTTCGGAGTTGTGAGGATTCGTTCGACTCGTCCGTTTGTCTTCTTCATGGTCTCGTTCTTCTTCCTTGCGGGATTTGAGCAAGATGACCATACCCTCGAAATCACTTCTATCTTTGCTTGCTAGATGCTCGCTCTTTTGCTATGCCTATGCTACGATGCCTATCACTTGCTATACCATGCCTCCCATGTTGCCATGTCAAGCCTCTAACCATCCTTTCCTAGCAAACCGTTGTTTGGCTATGTTACCGCTTTGCTCAGCCCTCTTATAGCGTTGTTAGTTGCGGTGAAGATGAAGTTTGTTCCTTGTTGGAACATGGAGATGTTGTTCCTTGTTGGAACATGTTTACTTGTTGGGATATCACAATATATCTTATATTATTAATGCATCTATATACTTGGTAAAGGGTGGAAGGCTCGGCCTTATGCAGTGTTTTGTTCCACTCTTGCCGCCCTAGTTTCCGTCATACGGTGTTATGTTCCCGGATTTTGCGTCCCTAACGCGGTCGGGTGATTTATGGGACCCCTTGACAGTTCGCTTTGAATAAGACTTTTCAGCAAGGCCCAACATTGGTTTTACCATTTGCCTCACCTATGCCCTTTTTCCCTTGGGTTTCGGAGCCGGGTCATCTTTATTTAGCCCCGGGCGGTGCTCCTTCGAGTGTTGGTCGAACCGAAGCAGACTGGGGGCCACCTCGGGGCAACTCGAGGCTGGTTTTACTCGTGAGGCTGACTTATCCGGTGTGCCACGAGACCGAGTGCGTGCGACTCCTATCAGGATTTGTCGGCACATCCGGCGGCTTTGCTGGTCTTGTTTTATTGCTGTGGAATGTCTTGTGGCGGGATTCGAGACTGATCGGGTCTTCCGGGAGAAGGAATATCCTTCGTTGATCGCGAGAGCTTATCATGGGCTAAGTTGGGACACCCTACAGGGTTTGAACTTTCGAAAGCCGTGCCCGCGGTTAGGTGGCAGATGGGAATTTGTTAATGTCGGTTGTAGAAAACCGAAGTTGATCTTAATTAAAATACACCAACGCGTGTGTAACGTGATGGTCTCTTCTCGGGAGTCAGGAAGTGAACACGTGTTGGAGTTATGCTTGGCGTAAGTAGTTTCAGGATCACTTCTTGATCATAGTTGTTCGACCGTGCTTTGCCTCCTCTTCTCGCTCTCTTTTGCGTATGTTAGCCACCATATATGCTAGTCGCTTGCTGCAGCTCCACCTCACTACCCTGTCCTACCTTTAAGCTTAAATAGTCTTGATCTCGCGGGTGTGAGATTGCTGAGTCCCGTGACTCACAGATACTTCAAAACCAGTTTGCGGTGCCGATGAAACCGTGCAGGTGGCGCACCCGAGCTCAAGGAGGAGCTTGATGAAGATCTTGTTCCTTGTGTTGTTTCGTTTGATTGATCGATAGTGGAGCCAGTTGGGACGATCGGGGATCTGTGTAGCATTTGGGGTAGTCTTCTTTTATTTTGGTTCCGTGGCGGACCTTGATTGTATCTGTATGATGTAATGTTTTACTCATGTATTGTGTGAAGTGGCGATTGTAAGCCAACTATGTATCTCTTTCCTTATGTATTACATGGGTTGTGTGAAGATTACCTCACTTGCGACATTGCTTTCAATGCGGTTATGCCTCTAAGTCGTGCCGACACGTGGGAGATATAGCCGCATCGAGGCGTTACAAGTTGGTAATCGAGCCTTCCCGACTTAGAGCCCCTGCTTGATTGTTTCTTTGGCGTTGTTGAGTCTAGAACGGAAAATGTTTTGAGTCTTAGGATTATATATATCGGAGAGTAGGATTCTTTTTACTCCTCGGTCCCTAAATCGCTCGGTGAGGTATCCGGCGTAGAGTTTTGACTTTT